>WBNQ01001148.1:14844-25447 GCA_013401375.1 Spizella passerina | reverse complement strand
AGTTCATTGTCATAAGCACTTGCTGCTTCTGAAGTGTTGTGCAATTGCCACGACCAGGGACTGACAAACCAGTCTGAGTTCAAGCTGCCAGGAGCTGCCTGTGTTTAGACCCAAACAGAAACTCCCTCTCTCTCCCTAACGAGACCATCCGGCACTTGCAGCAATAGGCTTGGTTCTTCTGAGACAAGGCAAAGGAGAAGCTCAGCCAATCCATTGTACCTGCTTTGCAATTTCACTGTATTGCAAAGACATAACAACCCTCAAGTTTTGCCTCTTGAAAGGCAGGGACCAGATGAAACCAGCCACAAATACCATGCAAGAACCAACTTCATTGCAGACCAGCCATGCAGAGTAAAACGTTGACTGAAACCCAAGGAACCCACAGGACCTTTTTTATTAAGCAAGTTTGAAAAATCACAACCAATGACTATTTCTTTTCTCTCTCAATAATGTGGGTTAAGAGCGCTTTCCATTAATGCAGGTGAGACAGGTGTCAAAAGGAAAATATAAAAAATAAACACAAAGGAAGGAGCTGGATCAGGTAGCTCAGGAAAGTCCTCCTTGGGGAACATGCGGTTTGCAGAGAACCAGCACTGACAGAAGTCCATGGAAGAGCTTCTGCTGATGTGAATGGCTCTGCCAGAGCTGCACGCCCACCCCAATGGGCAGATCTTTGGGTCAGTGGGTTTAGTGAGGCCGTGGGCCCGGGCTGCACCCCTGTGCCTTGCTCCCTTCACTAAATGCTAGGCAGAAATCAGCCTCGGCCAGGAATAGCTGCAAAACAAAACTGTGACAAAGCTCTCTATTTCTTGTCTCATAAAATACCTACTGCTTAAACTGTCACAGGAAACTAAAAGCTACACTCTCAACTCCAGAGCATAATTTGCTTTGTTTTTTATTTCCTGTGGAAATGCACACTCTTGCACTAAAGGCTACTTCTCATGTTTCATTATGTGGTCTTTGACTCAAAGGAATCTGCATTAGAGTGTTTGTAAAATTTGCTGCTGGTCTGATAAGACTCAAAAGACTTTTCTAGCACTGCACAAACCCAGATGACCTGAAAGACAACTGGAAAAGCTCTGGTGCCCTCCACGATGGATACCTGCAGGGCTGGTAATTTCTGTGTTTCCTGACAATGGGCATGGCTCAGTGCACGTGTCCACACAGTGAAAAGAGCTTTGTGGCAGGGCAGAGAAACCCACTGCAAGATGATTTGCTTTCAAGGGCAGGCTCCAACTGGGTTATTATTTCTCTCTTGTGTTTCACTGTGGCTATGCTGAGAGGTACCCATGAAACTGCAGCCCAGTCCCAATTTTTTGTGTCCTTTAAAATCTTTAATCAACCACTCCATGTGTTGAAGATGGCAGCAGGCCAATGCCTATCCGCAAATCATCAGAGGATTATTTTGGGTTACGATGCTGTTCTCTGGTTTCCACACATCCAGTGTATTTACACCCATCACTGTGCTAGTTTGCCTCTTTATCATTTTAGCTCGAGGTACAAACTTAGTCCTACCTGCACAAAAGACGTGCTTTTTGCCATCATCACTGGATGTATCTCAGCACCATTAACACTCAGGAGATGTGCAATTCAAAGTTCAGCTTGCTGAGGAAAGCCAGGGGAAATAATGGGACACTTCTCATCAAAACTGCCCTGGGGAAACAACGTGTCTCTTGGGGAAATTTGTGTGAAAATAAACCATAACTGCATGCAAACACACACACACACAGGGTCAGGGGGACTACCTGCATGATTTGACTGTGAGCACTCTGACACACTGACAATACCCAGAAGCAGCAAAAACACACACACAAAAGTGTTTGCTCTAAATCTCCTTCCTGTATGTATCAGAAATATTAAGGGAGAAAATTCCTAGAACTGTAGAATCATAGAATGGTTTTGGGTTGGAAGAGACCTTAAATATCATCTCATTCCAACCCTCCACGCACAGGGACACCTTCCACTAGATAAATTAAATGCATCCATTTTCTGTACTTGACAGAGACAAGAATGCTGTACAAAATGAGCAGGTTCTGGTTTTGCTCCTTTTGAGTTTGTACAGGTGGCTGGACTGCAGTTCCTGTCTGAGTCAGATGGGCACCTTGCTGATAGTGGCTGTGTTTGTTGTCAGCTTGTGTGCATTATCACATTGTAACCAATCCAACAGTCTATCTCTTATGGAAAATATAAATACCAATTTGAGGGCTCAGGGAGAACAGCTATTTTAGTTTCAGTTAAAGAAAGAAGAAAAAAGAAAGGAGGAGGCTGGGCATCATAACAGTAATTTATGATTTTACTGGTGTATTATCATCGGGTAATAAGAGCAACTTGAAACTGCCAATTACCTCATAAGAGGGGTATCACCTCTTCTGTTTTGAGTGGCTCCATCGATAAATGCAGGCTCTGCTTGCTAACAATCCATCAGACAATCAGCGGCCTGGCAGCAGGAGAGACCGCACGAGGGAGGGAGACAGACACACAGACAGACAGACAGACCTGCAAACACACACACAGACCTGCAAACAAACCTGCAAACAAACCTGCAAACAGACCTGCAAACACACACACAGACAGACAAACGGACCTGCAAACACACACACAAACCTGCAAACAAACCTGCAAACAAACCTGCAAACACACACAGACCTGCAAACAAACCTGCAAACAGACCTGCAAACACACACAGACCTGCAAACAAACCTGCAAACACACACACAGAGCTGCAAACAAACCTGCAAACAAACCTGCAAACACACACACAGAGCTGCAAACACACACACAGAGCTGCAAACACACACACAGAGCNTGAGCCCCGGGCTCGGCAGCAGAGCCAGGGCATGGGTGAGTGGGCTGGGGTTGGAATTGCCTGCAGCAGTCGGCAGGTCACACACACACAGTGTGCAACAGCAAACTCGGTTTACAAAGAGACATCTGTTCCATTACTTGGATGCATTGTGGCTAATTACATCCTGGCCCATCTGTGAAATGACAGCCACTTATTCTCCAGTGAACCATAAAATCTGTACATGTTCAGTGCGGGCAGCGGGGAGCAGGGGAGGATGGAGAACAGGAGAATGGCACCAGGGAAACACCACGTCCCTCATTCCTGCCTGGTGCCAGCCAGGAAAGAAGGAACTCTGGAAGAAAGGCCCTAACAAAGCACTGCCATTTTGATGCAGAGCTGCAAAACTCGCTCTAACCCAAAGCTCCTCACTCCCCACTTTTGCACGTGTAGGAGAATGAGATATGCCAGCCGCAGAAATTATTCCAGACCTCCATCCCTGTGCTTTACATGAGGATTTCTACAGTGTTTCTGCCATCGCTGCTCCTATCATCTCTACCTGCTGGTCACACTATTACAGGGCAATTAAAAACTGGCTGTGGGGTTAGGGGCAGGGCACAGACTAGAAACAGAGCTGGGTTACTCAGTGCTGGCTTGGTAACTGGGGGCACTGCCTTTGGTCCAGGATTTCTGGTGTGAAAGCATCACTTCCCCAATAGCTGTGTGGGTTTGGGCAGAATTTGCTCAGTCTGATGAACTGCTCACTCCCAAAGTATCAGCAAAACTAAGCATAAAAGGAAGGAGGGTAAGGAGGATTGCTCACATCATCTACAAGCCAAAGCTGTGGAAATCTGATGGGGTCTGAAACCAGTATTGCAAAAGCCAAACTAAAGAAAGCCGGGATGCTTTGGGATGGGATTTCTTGCATTTGGCCATGGGCTAAAGGAAGATATTAATCCATGTGAATCCCTGACTGAACCATATCCTGCAGGTGTTACAGCTACTCAAGATAGCCAGGTCTAGAGAGGAAGGAAAATACAATTAATCTAGGTTCACTCAATGATACACAAACAGATAAAAAAAAGGGAAGCACTGCAGGAGGCTGGCTTGTGTTCACAGCCTAAAGCGAATCCATCTGAGGCTGAAATGATAAATTTCAGGATAAATAGTGAGAACTTGGTTGTTTTGCTCCAGCTTTAAAACTGGCTTCAGTAGCTGTTGACAAACCCTAACCCTAACCCTTGAGCTCTGCTGTGGTTGGCATACACCACAGTTTGTGAATGCTAAAGGTGAAGCACAGCTCCTCTGGAGCACCTGCTTTGACTGTCAGGTTTGAAGCGAGTGGCTCAGTCTCACTGTACTCGACAAAACCTGCAAAACTGTTGAAAGGCAGAAACTATTGAGTGCTGTCAGTCTAGTTTAGAACGGATTTTACATCCATGTTACCAATTTCGCTCCACAACAGGCAGTCAGAGAAGGCAAACCAAGGGGAAGGAGAGGGCTGACTGAGCTGAATTCAATCTTGCAGAGGGTTCTGCTGCTGGAACAGCTGGTGCTCAGTCTATGGATAAATAAAGGATTTAATTTTCCATGGACATCAGGCTGCCTTTCCTCACCAGCGCTAAACTCAGCCCCACAAAAGAAAAGATTAACAGAAAAAGAGGCTCACAGTGTGAAACTCTGCAAAGAGCTTACAGGAAGGATTTGTAGTAAATTAATATCACTAGCAACCACACAGTTCAGGAGCTCACAAGCTCTTGGTGTAAACTGTGGTTTAGTTGGCTCACGTGTTAGGTGCAGGATCCAGCAACCTCAGCTGCACACAGGGCCCTCCTTTCACACTGCCTTAACAATGAGCTTGGTCTCAGCCAAGGTTTGGTTGGATGCATTGACCTGTCACTTCTGATCATTCAGCTGGGCGTGATGGCCAGCACAGCACCTCAGACCTGGAGCCTTACTGTTTTACAGTAGGTCACCACAAAAGCAACTTAATGGGCATCAAGAAAACGTATCAGGTGTGGATCCTGATCATTCTGATCTGGAAAGATTAAAAGAGATATCCCCTCTCCTCTATTTTCTTTTTCCCTTACCTTTGACATTGGTTATGGACACCCAAGGTGAGTTTCTCCTCTCTTCTCCAGCAAAAGCTATGTCAACTAGAGAAGAGAAAATGGGTGACATCACAGGAGTCACAAGTGAAAAATGAAGGCAAGGTTTTTAATCATCTCATTTAAAATGCCGCTTCCCCCTGAGTTTGTGTGGTATGAATTCTTCCTCATATCTATTTCAATAAGAACTGAAAAATTTGTAACAAAGGACATCTGTTCTGTAAATGTAAAACTTGCAGCTTTTCAGTAAAGATGAAAAAAATGTCTCTGAGACTTTCAGGAGTTTCTCTGTCAGAAAGCAGAGATATCCTTGAGGCCTGTGCAGCAAAGTGAAAGCTGCCTGCTCTCTTTCAGAATCCGCCCCTTCTCCCCCCAACTGTTGCCTGTTGTGAAATTCTTTTCAAGTCATTTTCTCCTCCTGTAAAACAAAGGTGACCAGTTGCAGTGTTTCAAAGATATGGATCTGTGCTTCCTCTTTACCCTCTGAAGGGTAAATTCTTTTAAGGCAAGGGAGGTATGACTTTGCAAAAGCTGAAAGCCTTCCCAGCCAGCAGCTGGAAAGAATAAAGTGCTAAATTCCTCCCCTGAGAGCCCTGTCTGTTCACAGAGAGATGCCACCCTTTGGAGCCCTCCTGGCTATAAACACCCCACACTTCCTGAGCTGATGATGCTGATCTCCAGGGTAGGGCAGATGCAGGCGCTGATTTCTCTTTTGGAAGAAGCCAGCAAGCAACTGCTAGTTATTCCCCCTTACCTAGTTACAGTCCTGCTGCCAAGGTGATTAGAAAGCAATGCAGGAAGAAACCAGCTGAAAATAACTAAACAATCTTTTTGCCTTGACAGGAAAGACCGGAGGAGCATATTTGTGTCTACATTTGAAGGCAGACACAAGCAACACGTGAGCTGGCTTTAAAATATTGGTTGCTAACCTCTTGTCCTTATGCTGGCAGAAAGCTGGTTAGCTCGAGCCTTTGAAAGTTCAGTATAAAAGGGATAGAGGACGAAAGAAAACTTTGGGAATATGTATTAATTAACATGTCAGCAGGGCAAGGGTTTTTGGTAAATGAATGCCATGCTCACTAAGGAAACAAAAACCTGGAAGAGGCATTAAGGATATTTGTACACATACACAAAATATACAACAGAGCTGCTATGTGCATCGCTGCTTGGAGCCCTGCAGTCACATGCTGGGTGTTCTGTTCACAAATGCTACCTGTCAGTAAATCTGGCTAGGAGCTGCTTCTGAAAACGTAGAGCAAGGCAAATTACACGTACTCTACAGCTGCACACAAAAATCACAAGTTCCAGATGCTTCAGAAAAGCCATCCCAGGGAACACATGAAACACAGGCACAACAGAAAAATAATAGAAAAACCACTTCACATATGAGCTTGCAGGAGAGGGGCTATGTTTTGGCAGAGGACAGGCTCAGCTTTCCTTTTCGTAAGGACACGTCAACGCAAACTTCAAATAAAACCCCTGTCACACAGGGCTGACTGGTGCCTGCAGCCACATGGCATGAAGTGATGCCTTGTACTCTGGACTGCACACCCAGCAGAGCACCGGCAGCTCACACCTGTGGCCACCAGGCCGGGCCTGGGCAGCGACAAGAACTTTTGTTGTTTAATACTGTTCATTTTCTTGTGCTGGTGAATGCTTTGCCTGTCAGATAAACAGGTTTTTCCACCTTTCTCCAAGGAAACCTTTCCCTGAACCGGCTGGAGGAGGGGCTGCTTGAATCTGCTTCCTAGAGGAGCCCCTTCGGAGGCTCTCTCCCAAATTTGCCCTAAACCAGGACACCATGGTACATTATTTGTGGAAATAAATATGGAGATAAGTCTGAGCAAGACAGCCAAGACAGCCAGGCTGAAATAAATTCATCACTCACGGGCTCTCAAGGGAAGAAAACCATGCATTTTTTCTAAATGATTATTTCTGAAGCGCTGAAGGAATGGCTATATCGCTAATGAGGCCAGTGCTCCATGACTGCTGATTATAAATGACCTAAAAAGAGACAAGGGGATGGTGAGCGTGTGTATGTACAGGGGGATGGGAAAAGGGATGGATTGCTCTTCCTTGGAGTGTGGAATTGACTCCCTGGGCTTCTCAGAAGAGAGCATTTGCAGTTCACCACAGAGGCAGGCCTGGCACGTTTACAGCCACACGAGGAAGCTTGGACTGCAGTGCTGGGCTATTCTAACAAGCAGACACACAATTCCTCTCCTCCCATGATAGGTCACCATCTACTCACTGCAATAGTAATTAAAGAGGAAAATGAGCTTCCTCAGTCCCCCACAGGTCTAAATTATAGGGCCTGCAGGTTGATGCAGGCAGACTTGAGGCTAAAGCAAGGCATAAGATTGACTTATGTCTTCTCTCACTCACTAATTCCCATGGAAACAAGAAACTCTAGACAAATGACTCAAATATGCTTGCAAAAATCTTACTCATATGTTTGGCTGGCTACCTTCCCCCATGCTTTGAGGCTGAATGATTACAGGTGCATTACACATGCAGCAATCCCAGGGCAGCTGATGGTGGAACAGAGCAGGGTGGCTGCATGTGAAGGAGGGCCGGATGCCAGCCACAAGCAGGAAAATTATAATGTGAATTCAGAGAATGAAACCACAGTTTGGCCATAAAAATCTGCAGCTTTCAGATTCCTAGCAGTATTATTTACATCACATGGTATGTAGAAGAGAGAGCACTTAGAAATAAAAGATATCTAAGGAACAGCCCCGATGTAAAATCTCACTGGAGGGTACTGAGAAGATGGGGATTACTTATTTATTTAATGGCTTGGTTTATACGCAGAAATTACTCAGGACACCATGGAGAGAAGAGATGTGAAAATGAGCTTCTGCAGGAGCTCAGACAAAGGAGCCCTGACAAATATGAAATGGATTCCAGTCGCATGCCACTGCCAGAGGTTTCCTAGCTCTCTGTGAAGACTGTCCCTTTTCTGCAGGCAGCAACATCTCTTGCCTGACCTGGCAGAATTTGGTAGAGGCAGCTTTGTTTTCACCAAAACTGTTCCAACGTGTGTGGATTTAGGGCAGTAAATGGGAACATTCTCAGTGCAGATGCTCATTCAGGGCCCTGACAATTGCTGGAGTCTCTATTTTAGGTGACTCGGGCAGCTGCTCACTAATACTTACTGCAGTCTCAGTGGGGAGCTCCAGAAGGTTTTCTGCCCCTCTTGGGAGATGCCCTTTCCTTGGAGCTCAGGATCACTCACTGATCTCCTCACAGGTGCCCAACTTCACCAAGATGGAAAGCCTGCACAGACTTAGCACAGCTGCTAAATCTGGGGGGGAGGCAGGGAAGAAAAATTTAACTAAGTTTCCCTCCTTCACACAGGTCTTTTGTCACAACCCTTTATAGCTAATAACCCTTCTGTAAAATTTATAAGCCAATTACAGAACAGGGAAATAATTCACTAATAGCCTATATAAGATGATTTAGAAATCTTGCAGGAAAAAACTCCAATATATTAAATGCCACAGGTTTCGGAAGCAAATGCTGTAGGTGACACTCTTTTCAAGACTTTTTAGAGTTCAGGAGTCCTAAATGAATGCAAGATCTGTTTGAGCCCAGCCCCTGCCAGAGCTCTTTCCTCAGAAGCATCACTGCTGGGCGCTGGGGCCACCAGCCAGCTGCAGACAACCTGTGCTGCAGCCTGCTTCCTTTTCATCCCTCAGGGCTTGCAGACAGGGCTACCTTCCCTATCCTCGTGTAAGTCGTCCTACAGATAAACGAAGCACCTCATTTGCTTTTCCAAAAGTCACTGTTTCACCACAGAAAGTAAATCTGACGAGCGAGTGAAGATCATCCACTGGGCTACACTGTCTCTGTCCCTCTTGCTTGGAGCAGAGAGCATGAGGAAATCAGCCCAGATGCTGTATCTCTATAATTTCAGATGTTCTCTAATGAATCTGAGCCCAGGTTGGAGCTTTAAAAGGCTGCAGTGGCGTGTCAGCATAAACAGCCAAAACCAGTGTCATGTCAAGTGGTAACAAGGCCACTTCTGTTTCTACAAGCATCTTGCACTCAGCAGATAAAAACTAGCATCCTATCCAAGCCACCACAAGTCACCCTTATCACTGGCAAGGAGAAGCAGTGTCCCTGCATGACTGCTGGTCCTTGGGGCCACTGACAGCAAGTGCAATTCCTTACAAGCTGTCCCTTAGTATGACAAAGGGACTAATAGCCTCCAAACAGGGGATTTATCTTTTCTTTTTCCTCTTCTTGGTCCCCTGGACCTGCTAATAGCTTTCTGGGGCTCCTTTAAATAAACACAGCTAATTACCCTGCACAGTGATACTGTGGCTCACAGGCAGCTCATTCCATCAGGGAGGGCTTTCTGGACAGGTATGTCTCTTTGCAGAGGACCACGTCTGACATCAAACAAGCGAATTCAGCCTTTCTGCTGTCAGCTGGTACAGAAATGACCCTGAGTGCACGGCAGATCCAGATGCCACAGCTTCAGCAGGCAAGCTCTCCCAGGAGGCTGCAGAGCAGCACAGGGAGTGCCCATATCCCAGAGCATGTGTGCCTGCGAGCCTCCTGTGCACTTGTTGGAAAAAGGAATGAAATTTAGCAAAATGTTAAATTATAGTTAGTTATGAGTCGTGTGTGAATTGGTTTGTTAAAAACAGTTTTGTAGCCGTTGATAGTATGTGTTGGGTTTCGTGTGTAACTTAGCAGGTAGTCTTAGGAACTTAATAAATATTTAAACCAGTGTAGGAAAGTAAGAATGCTAGCCTGTCTGGAGGCAGCATACAATATTGTTAGAATAGGATAAGCAGAAGATTTATGATCTTGTTTGTGAACTAAGGAATGTATTGCAAGGGGTATGTCACTAGTCAAGGGGAACTGTTTCTTGGAGACCTTGTTATGAATGGCATGTATAATAGGGAAGCACCTGTACGTGAAGTTGGGGCTCTGATTTGGTGATGTTAATCCCCGGACTCCCCGGGCCCTTAATAAAGCACCGCACAAAACTTATCCGAGTTTTGTGTCATTTATCAATCGGGCAACACACTGACTGGCTGGGGGGCCACGGCACAGACTGGCCCTGCTGTGGAAATAAAGATCTGCTTCTCTTCGCTCATGGCTGCTCCATGTCGCACAGACAATCACCACTTGCTCTGCCTTATGCCCTGACTGCACGCCCTGCTGGAGCAATAATGGAGATCCGAGGCAAAACCAAACCAGCACAGAACTGAACAGATGGGCAACGTGAAGGAAAAGATACATTGGGAAACTGTTCAGCTAGTTAGAGATGAGGAAAAAGAGAAGTTAAGTGACTCACTGTATGTTATGTGGACAGCTGTGTTAGAGGCTGGAAACAAGCTTAGGATTTCCTGACACCCACTCCCTGCTTAGACAGGGATAGCACCAAACCAAAACAAATTTTTTAAAAATAGACTTTGCAGACAGATATCTAACTAACAATACAGGTTCGTGTCAAATTATTCAAAGTGGATGTGACTGAATGCCTTTTTGTGCTCCTGCAAACCTGAAAAGACTTTGCTCTTTAAAGCCAGATGCTGGGTGAGAGGATTTTCAAGGTGTGCAGCCCCTTCCTTCCCACTCCCTGCACAAACAGCAAACGAAAGCATTTGATTTGCAAGCTTTTCTGGACAGCCATACCGTACAAAGCACTAACTCCTTCTCTTCAGAGACAATATCCTGAAACCCTTTGCCAAGT
>WBNQ01001148.1:0-13682 GCA_013401375.1 Spizella passerina | reverse complement strand
TTTCCTTTCCTTTCCTTTCCTTTCCTTTCCTTTCCTTTCCTTTCCTTTCCTTTCCTTTCCTTCCCTTTCCTTCCCTTTCCTTCCCTTTCCTCTTCCCTTTCTCTTCTGGATTTTTATACAGGATTTTAATTCTTTTCCTTCCCTTCCCCTCCCACCCCCAGCTGCTTTAAGTTGATACAGGAGAAAGTAGAGGTCACAGGAAGAGTGAAGACACATAATCTAATTTTCATTTTGCCCATTAATCATGCATGATTTCAGCCAGCCATTTAACAAGGTGGAACTCTAAAGTGATCACTCTCCAGAGTGATGGGGAAAATTCACTCNTCCTTTCCTCTTCCCTTTCTCTTCTGGATTTTTATACAGGATTTTAATTCTTTTCCTTCCCTTCCCCTCCCACCCCCAGCTGCTTTAAGTTGATACAGGAGAAAGTAGAGGTCACAGGAAGAGTGAAGACACATAATCTAATTTTCATTTTGCCCATTAATCATGCATGATTTCAGCCAGCCATTTAACAAGGTGGAACTCTAAAGTGATCACTCTCCAGAGTGATGGGGGAAATTCACTCTAATTCCCATTGCTGCTCCACACTCCTGTTCGTGCTGCACAGACCCGCCTCTCCCTCTTACAGAGAAAAATGGATCTACATGTCCCAAAAAATGTAAGCTGTCCTGGAAGCCTTCTCAAGAGCTTTTTACTATATTTAAAAGTGTCAAGCTGAAGCTGTTGGTGCTTCGTTTGTGGGTGGCTGGATTTTGTGGAGGTGTGCCTCACAGCAAATCAAATAGGAAGCTTTCTATTTTAGTCCATTTTGCTATGGAGTTGTAACTATTGTTACACGTTATTCTAGCTCACAAATCAGAGAGCCTGGAAGCAGTTCTGTGTCTGCAGCCCTTATGTACTCTCTGCTGTTTCTCAGACTCCCAGCCAGTGAGGATCAAATCTCCTGAAGCGAGACAGTTCTGGAAATGACAGAGATGTGCACTAAGGAGCCGGGATGGGTCGGGCCCTGCAGGTGCACAGGTGAGGCAGGAAAAGGCACCTCCTTTCCCTCCTTTCTCTGCTGGAGTCTGGTGAGCACTGCAGCATTTGCCATCCTGCAAGATGGGTGAACTCTGGACATCCCAGCTGCTCCACAGTCAAGGAGCTGACTGCATTTCTGTATTTCACGAGGTTTCTGTGCCGGCTGTGAATGCCCCAGTCTCCTCCCACTCACGGTGATTTTGTCAGGCAAAGAGAGCTTATCCTGAACTTTGAGGAAGAGACCCAAGGACACTCCCTTGGAGGGGAAAAAACTGGTTTTCCATAGCAAAGAGGTGATAAGCCTGGGAAGTGTTATCTCTCTCAGAGGCCACCCAAGGGCATCATTCAACAGAAAGTGAGAATCAGCAGTGNTCTCTCAGAGGCCACCCAAGGGCAAGTGAGAATCAGCAGTACATTCCTTTGCCCTGTCAAGGTTTCAGAGAAACAGCGGGATGTTTAAAGGAAGAGGAGAGCAGGTACACAGAGGCAGGATGAGATTTGAGTAGGATGTCCAAGGCTGAGCTGCTGACAAGCCCTGTTTTGGGGGCACCCTGGGCAGTTCAGCCTGCAAGGGAAAAGGCATTTGCCCAGACAGCATTGCCATCTGCAGTCTCCTGCAAAAAACCTGATCAGGCCACATTTGCCAGGTGAGTATTAGGTAGTGTTTCCTTTTCAGAGGCTTGATCTGAGAGCAGCAGCACAGAGTTGAAATTTTGTTTGCTTGTTTTGATTTTTCCTACGTATATTTTCAGTTTTTACTGAAATTGTACATTGCAAGCAACTCCTGGATGCACAACCCCACCTCTCCTAAGAGACTTTTCTGCTCTGGCAGGGACACTCAACAGCATGAAATAATCCCCTTCAGTTTACAAAAGAAGCTCCCAGCCTCTGAGTTTTAAACCATTAGTGATCCATCCCTCGCAACAAAACCCAACATGGACACTCTGTGAACAGCCTGGATTTAAAATATTTGCTCTTGACTGTGTGCAGGAATGACTGACTGTGCTCTGGCTTCCAGGGACAGCAGCAAAAACAAGAGGGGATTGTGTAAGTGGTTTAAGTATTTAAATCAGTTTCCTCTTTTCCCCCATCACACATTATTCTAAGCAAGAGGATATAACTCTGCTTGCAGGAGGAAAACAAGAAGCAGATGATGCAACAGAAAAGCAGAGACAGATATGCACAGAGGCCAATTAATTTTTTTTAATTGCACCACCATTTGAATGCAAAATGCAAAGAGAAATGACACTAAACACCCGGGCTTGCTTCTAAAGTAATGAATAAGCCCAAAAATCTTTCAAAAAGATTGTATTAAAAAAATCTGACATGTGCCTTTTAATTAGATAAAGGAGTTCAACTTGGGAGTGACTGAAATCCAGCTTATCATAACCTGTATTTTGTACTTGGATCCAGATACTATGACAGAAAATATTTGATAGCAAATAGAAAAAAATACAACAGGTCCCCATTCCTGAACAATAATGATATAAAATATGTGCATAGGATTTGAAGAACAACATCAACAAATTCTTTAAATCCTTGTCTATCTTCTGCAACTGAGTCAGGATATTTTCCAAAATAAGCCTGAAAAAGGTTTTTAACTTTTTAATCATCTGTTGCCTTTAAACAGTGTTTTTCTCCTATACCCAAATACTTTGTTTGAGGGAAAGCAAAAGTAAAGATGAAAAAGAAATTCAAAAAGTCAGTGATATAATCTTTTTTGTGGATACTGGGAACATTTTGCCATTTTAAAAATCAAGCCTAACTGAATGCTGCACAAAAAAACTATGGTCCTACCCTATTAATTTCTGTTTTCCAAGGATTGCTGCTGATATAATGTATTGGAAGACATGACCTACTTCCTGTATTTTCAGAGAATACAAATAAGGAAGATCTCATTGCTGAACCTATTTTAAAACCAGAGGAAAGAGAGGGGAGTCACAAGAAATAGGGCAGAGAGGTGGGCTTGAGGGAGGCAGAGGTATTTTGCCAGAGAACACAGAACATTCCTGGTTTTCCCTACTGATCATGACTTTGTTTTTAACGGGGCACAGCATTTATGCAAATGCCAAGGCACTGGCAAATACAACAATGGCATCGTGCGTGCTCCCCTCTCTGGCAGAAGAAGAACATGCCTTGGCACCGTGCTTGGGCACCTGAGGCTGCTCCAGGCTCTGCTGGCCAGGGGCTGCCTGTGCTGGGCTCCAGGGAGCCACGGCTGCGCCCCAAGCCTTGGGATTCTCTTCTGTCATTACAGGATATCCAACCTGTGTCAGCACAGGTGGCTCTTGAGCACACCTGAGGCTTGGTTTGCTCTAGGTTACCCCATGGGGACCCCATGGGAAAAGGCTCCAAAACACCCCTTGGGTGCCACTGCTGCTGCCTCATTATCAGAGGGGGGATACACCTTCTCCACAAATCCATCTGAACACTCGAGCTTTACTGAATACGCTCTGTGCCCTGGCCAAACTACATGGGTCTGATTTTCCTGCACAGGATGAGGCAGGATCTTGCTGCTACCAAAGCTGACAGCCCCCAATGCAACATGGCTAAGAACTGAACTGCCCTGTTTCCAGAGCTCCACATGCTAATTCTCTGCTAAGCCAAAGCATGGGGCTTTGATTTCCTAACCTCAGAATGTTATCTGGCTCTGGTGTAGGATTACCATTAGCTCTGTACATCTGTCCTTACAGTAGGGTCACTGTCACACCATATGTCACTTGAACAACCTTTATTTTTTCTGGATTTTTGTCTCTTTTGAATCAGTCTTCATCTGGAAGAGCCTGGATTCCCTTGGCTTTCAAAATCTGCTTTGCATTGCTAATGCATGAAGCTGTAGGCAAAGTTGCATTAGTGAGACAGAGAAAGGCACAGAGAGAGATACTAAAAACCTGCTAAGACAAAATGTTTTCAGGTTGCTCTTCTCTTCAATACTCACAAAACAAAACTCCAACCGCCCAAACAAAACATCAGAGCAGGCTTATTCCATTTCCACTTACCAAACTAATGACCACATTTTTTTTCTAAAATGCTTCTGCATAAGTTCATTATCCAGTGAATATTCCTGACTTGCAGCAGTGTAACAAGAGAGAGTCTGACCTGGAAAGAGCAGGTCAGGCTCCACATGGAAGCCATCACAGGGTGGAGAGTCACAGCCTCAGTACACACAAGGTATGCCAATCTTTTGATACAGGAGGAAAAACCTCCTGCAAAATTCATGGACAATTAATTCTCCCTCTCCCCTCTCTAGTTCTGTGGTAAGAAAAAGGGTCATCAGCCTCTAGATTGTCAGTCTCTCAGAGGAACAACAAAAGAAAGGAATCAGGGGATCTGGAGGGAGAAATTAAAGGGGTCTTCCAAGATCAGTGGCCAGCCTTGTGGGACATGATGAGGATTTTGTACTTCCAGAGGACCTTTGATCCCGAAGGAACTCAAACACCTCTCTAAGTGACATCCTGATCTCACATCAGTGAAAGGGAGCAGAGAAAAGCATGTCCATGCAGGTGGCCCTAGGACAGCTCCTGTGCTGGAAGGAGCACAGGAACACCTCCAGGGCTTTAATAAACCTGGACCCAACCATGTAACACAGACCTGTGCAAGGCAGTGCAGGGGAAAAGGGGATTACCAAAACACAGGGAGAGCAGCAGAAGGAGAAAAGCCATCCATAGCTTGCTTCAGAGGGGAAAGACATCAACTCAAACCACATCTATAAGAGGCAAATGGAAACACTCCCCAGCCACTCAGAAACAAAAGCAAGACCTGAGGAACTGCACTGAAGCTGGAAGGGAGATCCAGGGCACATTCCTGTTGTAGACAAGGACAACAGGCTTTTCCTACCAGCTTGAAAATGAGCAAGTCACAGCAGAGCTCAGACTCAAGATGAAGACACTGAAGAGCCTGTCTCTCTCTGAAAATCACAAAGGTTCCCTGCCTCACTTCTGTGCCTCATCTTCGACTGCTTTCCAGTGGAAAAGTGCACCATGGAATGCAGACAAAAGAGCAGCATTAGCCACAGCCCTCCCAGGGTACCCAGTGGATTAAAGGTGCTCCTGCAGCCCAGGCTCAAGCTGGTCAGAGCAAAAGCTTCATTGGAGACTCATGCAAAGAGATTTCAAACAAACTCAGCTACACTCAGACACAGGGATACATCAAGTATAGTCTGTTATCGTTCCACCGAGAGTAAATCCTCACCTAAGCCTCAATTGTTAAAAATCAGTCTAAACTGGTCATCCTCCTGTGCCCCTTGTATTTCCTATCCCCTCGCAGTCTACCCAGGTGTGACTGTGATCTTGCCCATGATGGGATGGTAAGATTCAAATGACAGAGGAAGAGACTACAGGTTGACCTCATTGTCAGATAAAATCCATTATGTGTGATTAAAACTTAACAAAATGCAGTCACATTAAAAATTACTATCATGAAGTGCACCATGATTTACTGACTAGATGAATGAGAAATTTATCTGAATAAAATAGTCTTAGCCCTCCTGCATTGGCAATGCATGATAAATTGCTGATTGTGAGAAGATCATTGCTTGCTGTTGGATGACTTACACACATTGATTTTTCCTAACAACACTAATTATCATAATAGTTTCTCCACATATATTACATAAAGTTTCCTCTCAGCAAGCAAAAATTATTTCAGGTCTTCGAGTCCTAAATTGCAAAGAATAAAGATGGAGAAAGGAAGGATTTACAAACTACCTCCTTGCCTTTTATTATGCAGATCAAAGGTCCAACCCACTGGATCTTACTTCATCTCAAAGAGATGGGAACAACATTCAAGAAAGCACAGGCATTGTGCAATGAAGCTGTGATCACAGTGGGTTGTTTTCTGCAAAGTTGTGATCTAATTTTGTGAGGCCAAAAAAAGTCTTTGAGAAAGGAGAATGCAATTCCAAAGAACAAGGGGGAAAACAACCCCACCATTTCTCCAATTTCATTAAGATGCACAGGGGCAGACTGTGCAGTCCTTATGTAAGTGCTCGCATTGACTGAGGTTGTGTAGGTGAGAAATCTCTCCTAAGCTGAAAAGGAAAAGCACAGTCTATTAATAGGAAATTAAAAGTGGTGGAATAGATAAGAAAAATGGAGGAGAGAGAAAGAGAGACCAGGTATTGTATTCTCAATTAACTGAAAATCAATCACACTGACACCCTGGGCTTCACCCACTGCAGACACACGAGCTTTTTGGTACAGTTTCCCCATTGTGTTTCTTTCCCCTGGGGGATGTGAGCAGGTGCTTGGGGAAGCACAGAAATGATTCTCCTTGGTTCTGGACTAGCAAACCCCATGGAGTCAGATGGATAAAGTCAATGCATCTTCAGACTGACCACATACAGTAAATTTTACAATACATCCATGTGCACTGTGTAGTTTGTGATACACATAGTAATAACTCCAGAAGTGTCTTCAAAGGCTTTAAATATTTCTGTTCTATGAACGTGTCTGTGAGAACAGTGAAGTTGTCTTCAAGTGATGGGACAACTTTGCATGATATGAAGGGTTTGAAAATTACTCTCCCAAAAAATCACTTAAAATTGCTTTTCCATCTGCAAGACTGCAAGGGTTTGTAACCCTAATTTACTGCATTCTCCTGCCATAGACAAATCCTCTAGGGTGTGCATGTCCCATGCCACTTAACAATTTAAAATTCCTACCTATTTTGTTTTGTTTTAGCCATCTGTGAAAAGGGCACACTGCAAATAATCTGGATCCAGTGAAGCTGTTCCATAGTCTGGAACGCTGCAGTTCTGGCTGAGATGGATTGCAGGTACAGAGGCCAAATTCATCTCATGGATGGTGCTGCAACAGTGGTGAGATTATAGCTGAGATTCCCCAGTTCTTCTCCTGCCCCATGACTGGTTAAAAAACCATTTACTATGACAACAAATATTTCATACTATTTCCATCTGCCAGAGGTATACAGACCACAGAAAGCCATGGTGTCTGCAGTAATTTCCTGTGAGCTGTGACAATACCAAAAAAAGTCCTGTGCTATTAAAGGGCTGAGGAGGCGAAGCAGAGAGATAAAAGCTGGATGAGGGGAAACAGGAGGTAAACTTCAGCAGGGAACTTAGACAGAGAGAAAGAAAAATGCCTTATGGAGTAGTGGGAGAGAGAAAAGAAGCAGACAAATAATACAGGACAGATTAAAACCAAAAAAAACAACAGAAAAAAAATCCCCCCCAACCTGCTGGATTCAGAGGGAAATAAATACACACTGGAAAAATAATTCCCTGGAAAGTGCATGCTGGGCAGTCTCAGGAATCTTGCTTTCTCTAGGCAATACTATGTGCAAAAATGAATTTAAAAGTCAGATTCTTTTCAGGATGTTTACTCTTCAAGGAATGTCATGCCACAAAAGGAGGAGTCATCTCAGGACAGACCTTACACTATCTCTAGGTAGTCACTTTCAACTTTTTTCTTTCTGTTTTTCAAGGACACAGGTTTTTCTCCAGTTTCTCCAAACAGCATATGCAAACAAAAGGCATTTTACACGTTTACCTGTTTCTCAGACCAGATTTTAACCAGCAGTGAGAGATCTGACAGAACAGATTCTACAGAAGGGTGCTGGCGTGAGCCAAAGACAAAGCCTCTGGAGTGAGCAATCAGCTTTAGCACTGCCCAAGTGTGAAACAGAAGCGAAAAGGAGGCAGAGGAAACGCGATTTTGTGACAATGCTGCTAAAGTTGGGCTTGCTTTCTTATGAGGAAGCCCCTGTTTGGGAGATGCGTTGCCACAGAATGGGTGGCTTTGTCCCAGTGTGTGAGATATGCTTGCAGGCTAATGCACACAAAATGTTCTCTCACACATGAAAAGGGGCTGAGTGTGAGTGGGAGGACTCCAGAATGCAACAAGAGAACAAGGAACGCAGGGAGCAGCAGATCTGTTCCTCTCCTTAGTAACAATTTGGCTGCGGCAGACAACACTGAGCTGGTGAGCATTAACATAGAGAGGGCAAGCTTCCCATTGCCCATGAGGAATGGAATCTTTGCTGAGAGAGCAGAAGCCACATTCTTTAGCAAATTAGATGTATCAGCTGGGATTTGGCAGAACCTCCTGAGCAAAGGACTCCAAATCTGCGCTTAACCACTCACTTGGACAGTCTTCCAAGAGATCTTGAGTGTTCCTACTATGGACACACACACGCGTTGCAACGCTAGGAAACCTTTCTGCAGGGAGCACACATACCGATGACCTAATGCTTCGAGGTGGCATAAGGCTTGGGTGTTTAGAAATGTTTTGGAAAGCATCAGAAATAGGACCCACATGGATAAAATGAAAGTCAAAGTAGGAAGCCAGAGGTGTGAGGTACACCTCGGTGGGGATGTGGAACACCCTAGCCATGCAGGGAGTACAGACTGAGCATCAGAGAGCACTCCACTCCTTCACACAGACACAGGTCGGGTGCATGCTGAGCTCAGGGCAGCTAGAACGGGCTACGAGATTGGAAAGCTAAAACTGATGATGCTAACTTGCACTTTCAGGGAAAAAATGGCACAAAAAACCACCAGGAAAGGGCAGCGCTCTCTATGTAAAAATATGAAGCTACTGGCTATAGACATTGAAAACCACAGCACTTCACAACTGCAGGTGTAATGAATAAAACTGAAGGAGAGTTGATTGGCACACATTGAATCATTAAACTATTGGATCTTACTAAATAACAGGACAAACTGCTCTTTATGTAGCAACCTAGATCATGTAGGAAGGAAAAGTGTAAGGAAAAGAAGTAAAATAGAGGACATTTAGTATACATTTTGTGCAGTCAGTAATACAAAATATCTGCTTCTAAAAATAACACAAGGACATTTTCTTTACAGATGTGAATAATACACACTGTAAGTCTTCAGGAAACTTGACAAGAAGAAAATCACACAACACTGTATTTTTATAAATCTTAAACAAATGGAGAAGTTTCTATGAATCAAAGAGTTACCTCTACAACTGTGTTTTATAAAGTGGAAAAGACCAGTTATTCTGACACACTCTCTAGCCAAGCAATGGAACAACTGGTTTCAGCTCTCTACCAGCAGTAACTTGGAGGATTTAGCAGTATTCACTGTGGCATGCAAAACCAGACTGAGCAGGTGATGCATCTTGATTGCATAAGATTAAAACAAAGGACAGATAATTAAATATGAAATATGCTTGCAGGATGGTGTCATTTGTCTCCTTCATTCACATCCCTACAATTTTAAACAAAATAACTAGTGGTTTCATTAGGAAATAATTGCAGCATTCTCACAGTCCCATGCAGGCAAATAGCTGCAGTCTAGTTTTACTTTTCTTACGCCCACAGAGAATTCTGTTTTGTTTTGACCTCTCATTACTTTCCCTCACACACTTGGCTCCAAAAGTCAAATTTTGCCTCAGCCACTCAACAGTTATTCCTTTGGGCTGCTTTTTTTTCTTACCATTATGCATTCATATAGAACAGCTGGAACTAAGAAAAAGCACAATTAATTACTCCTAAATTTCCCAAAGAAAACCTTTTTACTTTTCCTCAGTTTGAAATTACTTTTTGGTTTGAGGAACAAGAGAAAAATTGCTTCCCATAAAACCTTGCATAGATCTCAAAAACTTAATGGAACATTTCAGCTTAAAAAACAGTGTAATTTTTGAGAAGGAGGTGGGTTCAGGTTTTCTTCCTTTTATTTTTAAAATAATATAAAAAGTCTAAACAAAGTGATTGTTGTGTCTTGGGGGGAACTGATTTCTTTTATTATGACATGAGTACCAGAAGATAAGAGAAGATAAGATAATTTAAATAATATGTGATGTGGTCTGACCTGGTAAAGCTCCTACTTCTCCTTATTGGTTGATCCCCAAACCCCATAAGCTGAAGGAATAACAGAATTTGCTGTATTTCTACATGCATTACAGTGCGAGTCACAGCTAAACCATGCTCAGAATGAAGTATTCCCTGCAGGTGGTGTGGAAACAGCTGATTCGGTGAGAAGCTGTTATGCTAAAATGATCAACCAACAATTCTATTAGTGTACTATACACTATTGGTGTATATCAGACTTCTCGATGTGTTTTGGTGGCACATAACTTCTGCGAAGGCATCACTTACTTTGAGAATTGGTTATTAACTTTAATCCATTTTAAAACTCTCAATACAACATTTAGAAAATTTGTTCTTGAACCTTTCCATGGGCAGATCGTTACAGGGGCTGCACAGTTAGGAATACCCTGCTGACAGGGCATTGATATAAGCAATATTCCAACCGGTTATTAGCTCATTATAAAGTATTCCCCAGGCCTGCTGCACCACAGCTTAGCATGGAATACACATGAGACAGTGATGCCAAGGCTCTGAAGCCAGCATGGCTTTAGCCTCTTGCTGAAAGACAAAATACTTGTGGTTGCTAAAGACTGCTTGAAAGTCCCAGAATAGACCATCTCATTTCATCATCATGGCCCAAGCACCACTAAAAGCATTCTGTTGTTCTTACTTTTTCCAGTTAAAACCAAAGGCACTCAGAACCCAAAATGTTTTTCCTTTGCTCCCAGAGCCAAAATGCCAAAAATGCTGTTTAAAGGCAGCTTGATCTCTACCCCAAGAAGAAGGGACCAGCTGCTCCATCTTTTTGTTACAATGCTAACTACACTGTGGTAAACTAAGCCATGCAGTGGTTTGGGATCCACAACCACCAAGTCTTGCATTACGAAAAAAAAGGAAATAAACCCTCCAAGGAAGAGTGACTTCTAACTCAAAATTTCCCAGAGTGGCCCCAAGCATGCATCAGAAGAGGCACAGGGAAAGAGCAGTGAATTAACAACAGATCTGAAGTATAATGCAACATAATTTCAGTTGTGTTTCTTAAAACAATCAGGCTCCAATACCACATGAAAAATCCAAGAAGCATCTGCAATGACATTCCATATTCCTCTGTATTGGCAATACCAGAGGCCCACTGTACAAAGCCTTTGTATCAGCCTCTGGTTGTGCCCTCACGCTTACCTGACCAAGGGCAGGGAGTGCTGCATATCCCACGGGCTGGTTTAGCATTCCTTTCTGCTTCATGATGAGCATGCGCTTCTGCTCCTCGCTCAGGTGTGCCACCTGGGCTGGCACCTGCGCCTGCTGCTGCTGCTGCTGCTGGATGTAGGGCACCATGGTGTTCTTCCCGGGGTTTGCCATCGCCGGGGCCATCATCTGACCCAGCTCAGTGCTGAAATGGGTCAGAGGTTTGGTGTTGCCATAAGAAAGCATATTGGGCTGCTTGCCCAAGGAGTTTGTGACCAAATTATTTGGCTGCTGACTGATCATGTTCATGTGATTTTGAGGGAGGTAGTTATTGATTGTGGTTTTCTGGGGGTTGTTTGCCATAGGAGGCACTACGGGGTTTTGGTTGTTAAAGGCTTGAGAGTACATCATTGGGCTATTTGGTTTGTCTGCACTGAAGGGCGCTCTGTAGGGACTGGACGGAGGCCCCCCTGGTGACCAGCTTGAGGGCTGACTGGGGTGCTGCTGCTGCTGCTTCTGCTGCATGAGCTTGGCCCTTTGCTGCTGCTGGGCCGCCATCTGCTTGAGCTGCTCGGCCGGGGACAGCTCAGCGCTGGGCCCAGGCCCCGAGCCGGCCGGGGCCGAGGCCGCGCTCATCAGGAAGCCGTTCCCGGAGCGCCCCTGCGCCTGCCCGGGCGTGTGGGCCTGCCCGGGGGTCTGAGGGGACTGCACCACGCAGTTTGCTGGGGAGCCAGCCGGGACCGGGGCCAGCGGCGCGCTGGATGCAGAGGCGACGCTGGAGCCTGAGGAGATGTTGGAAAATGGAGGACCGGAAGAAGACGGTCTGACCTGGGGAGATCCCAATGGGACGTGAGCAAATGGAGAATGGGATGGATCGCTTTTCACGCTTGCGCTTTCCTGAGTCTCCGTGGCAGGCCTGGGAAACTCGGGCTCCTTCTTCTCTTCAAAGTCTTCATTGAACAAATCCTGTATATCATCTTCTGGGACGGTGTTCGCCAGCTCATCTATGAGCTCCTGCCACTCCTGATCATTTAGGTTAATGTCTGAGAAGAGCTTGTTCTGATTCGAGAGAGATGTTTCAGAAGTGTCTATGCAGTTGGAGTCATCCAGGGGCTCTTGCTTTAGTTCCTTGCTGTGCAGGATGTTAAAACCATCATCCAGCTCGCTGCAGCCGTTAACAGGGAGCTTTATCTCAGAAAGCCCACCGTTCTCACCCAAATCTTCCAGACCGCTCCTGTGAGTTCCACTGTTCTGCAGGAGCACGGCAGCCTTCATGTCAAGCTGGTGAAGAGGAGAAACAGCAGGCAAAGGCAGATTAATGGGCAAGCTGTTGATTGCCTCAATGCCTGGCCCATCCTTGCGTGTCCGCTTGCTGGTTGGAGAAAAGCTCCCATCGCAAACTCCGTTCTGCTGCTCTCCATTGAGAGGTGAGCGTGCGCCTTCCAACTTCCTTTTGACTGTCTCTTGAAGCTTAAAGAAAACAAGAGGAAAGGAAAAAATTAACCATTTGCAGAGGCAAAACAATTGTTCATGGGCACTGTGACAAGAGACTCCTCATCAAGCCAGTGACAATAAGTTTCAAAACTGTTTAGGAGGTTTCTCTGATTTCATTCTTATGCCTTGATCAAATTGAAAACACAGTCTAAAAACCCCCAAACAACCAAACACCTCTCACTGTCCCAAACCAAACCTTCCTTTGACTAGGAAAGCAGAACTGTAAAATATGTCTGTGCTTTCCAAGCTGAATCTGTGCTAACTTCCAAGAAATTTAGGGAACAAGTTGACTAATTTGACATTTTAGTGCCTAATACAGGGATAAGATTTAAACAGTGTGCCTAACACACTGAGGAGTCTTAAAATGGAATTTAAAAAAAGAGAAAAAAGGAATCACTAAAACTTACTAGTCACTCCAAATTTTGTTTTGTTGGAAGTTTCTAGAGGCTTCCTAAAAAAAATAACTGCAATATAATTGATTGACTACTTCTATTGAAATGTGTTGTTGACAAAAAAATTGCATAGTTTCATTTGCTTAGCCCTGTGTTCTTGGCTAACACATTGAGAATCACTTTTAAGGGAGAAAAAAAAAATCCACCCTAGAAAACAGAAGGTGCTTTGCATAACTTTAACTCAATCAAATAATGAAAAAAAAAAGGAATCAACTATGTGCTAACATAAAATAGAAATAGTTAACAGAAATAATAGCTAGACAAGTCTACAGAAAAGCAAATAAATTGGAATATAAGAACTTTATAAAAAAATAGTGTATTAACATCAGTTTTAAGTGAGGCTGTAGAAGCATAGCAAAGAACTGTAGCCAGCAGCAGTCCTCCCCACTCACACCCGAGCAGAGTCCTTTACTTATGTACCAGGCTAAAAAAAGCATCTCTCTTCACTAAGGCAAAAAACAATAGTGGGGAGGGGAGGAAGCAAAGCAGTCACAGCTCCAGCAAACGCCTTCAGGACACGCTTGCATCCTTGATACTAGAACAATAGAAGACAAAATACTGAAAGATTTTATCAGTTTTTAAAGTATTCTTACGGGTAGGAAAGGCCCAGATATGCAACTCCCACCCCTTCCCTAACCTAGAGGTCTTCAACCTTCTTTCTTCTCATAATCCAGATCCCATTTATTTCTCCCCTCCCAGAGGGCTGGTTCCCCTTTCATCCCATGTGTGAGACGG
>WBNQ01001142.1:15000-29137 GCA_013401375.1 Spizella passerina | reverse complement strand
TGAATCACTTGAATCTAAACCCATGGAATCAGAAGTGTCCCACTGCAATCTGAAGCATCAGGCCTGGGGTTGTGACAAGGTGGGAGGTGTTGCATGCCAGGAAACAGAAGTACCTAAAAAAGAAAATATTTTCTTTGAAACCTGGGTAATTCAAATAGGCTCAAGATTCAGCATCCTCATTTTATGATGGTGAGTTCAGCAAAATCATGATCTTAATCTAAAATTTGTTACTTAGGTGGATTTTTCCTTCCTAGAAATCTCTTTAATTTGTCTGCTATTTATCTCATTTTTCTTATTTATTTTCTTAATTAAAAAATTAACAAAACTAGCTCAAAATGAACCTCTGGCTTGGTTCTGCTATGACAGCATGAGCACAGACTGGGGTCTGCATTCCCCTCCAGAGCCTTCCTCCCTTGCAGGTCCCCTCCCAGTGTCCTGTGCAGACTGTGACAAGTGTGACAAGTGATCCCAGCCACCCCTCAGCAGCAGAATTCCAAAGGCACGTCCAGGACAAGCCTGGCTTGCCAAGCACTCCTTCTTGAATATTTAATTGGGATTTTTCCCCAGGAATTGCTTGTCCATACATATTTTAATTTATGTATTATTTGTGGGTGTGTTTTTATCCACAGCCCTGGATTTGCTCTGTGGGTGTCACATGTTTTGCACTTAGTGCTGGGAGCTTTTCATATTTTTTCTCTGGGAACATGCTGTGATAGCTCCAGTATTTCAAAGAACATGCAATCCAAAATCTGTCAGGAGGAAATATTTCTTAAAGGAAGAAAATGTGTTTTTTGTTAACTTTCTCAATCTCTCATCCATTCAGCTCAGTGGTGAATGTACATCCAAGCTGTTGCTGGGCTTGGGGTGGGACTTCTGTTGATTCCACCTTTTTAAACAAGAGCTAACAAGAGGGATGTCAAAGTTTGGAGAGGTTCCTTCCCCAAAAATAAAGTTTTAAAAGTTACAAATCGGACAACTGATTTATAACCATCCTTAATGAGTCACTCTTGGTCTTGCAAGGAAACAACATTTATTGTCTTGTCATATTAGTCTGCAGTGATTCTGCATGCCACAGGAAGACACTCGGGGAGAGGAATCCATGCCATTTCTATGGCATCAAAGCCTCCTGGGGGTTTCCAGGTGACTGAATTCAGATTTATTGTTGGTGAACTTGGCTCCCAGTGACCTATTTAATTCTAAATTAGCATCTCTATTGCAACGCTTAGCTCTTCCCTGTGCTTCCCAAACATTCACTAATTTGGTCTCACACCTGCCTCAAACAGGAAACGGGATAATGAGGTGTGGGATCTTCTCTCTGCCCTTTCAACTGCAGCGTTATTAATGCCTGCGCTATTCCGGGGCCATGGAACAAAAGGAGACAAAGCCCATCAGTTCATTGGGAGAGAAACGCGGCTGAGAGCAGCGCTGGCCCAGCCTTCACTCTGGGCACACAAACCCAACTCAGCAAAGAGCAAAACCATCCACAGGCACCAATGAGCTACAGTCGGTCCAGTTTTATCCTCTTCTTTTTGCCAAGGTGGGGATTAAATGCACAAGATGGAATTTCTTGTTGGGACTCAGATGTTTNCTTGTTTTATATCTATTACTGTCTTCTAAACCCTTAAACTCTCAGTTTCCCACCCTCTGATCTCACACCCTTCTATTCAAACTGCACACCCACAATCTCAGTTCTGTCATTCCATTCTGGAAGCTTCTCCATGGCCTCAGGTCAGTGCAGTGTTCTCCTGGGGGTCAGTGCCTGGCAGCACAGAAATCTGAAATTCTCAGCAGCCAGGGCTCCAACAACAATCAACTGATTCTTCTCAACAGCTCTGAGTTGGTCATGTTCCTTGAACTAAATTTGATCCATTTAATAACATCCCTGCTGCTCGTCACCTTCTGCAGCTTAAAAAATAGTTTCTAAAGTGAACTTAACCTGTGCTGAATATATGGAATATATCCACATTTTGTCTGACAGTGGTTTGCAGCCCATCTGTACCTGACTCCAAATTATCCTGTGTGTCTTGTATTGTGTCTGATGCACAATGAGGAGATGTTTGCAATATTTTCAGATAAAAAAACTTGCTCATTAACAACAGATGTTGAACTGTGAGAAGTGTTAAAGATGGATAATTGCTTCCAGTCAAAAAAAGTTTTGGAACACCTTGATTTTAAAATACCAGTTACCTTACCAAAAGGGGAAAAAAAAGATCTTTTTGGTGTGTCCTAATCCCTTTGGTAAGTTCAAAGTATAATTCTTCTACGTTCTCTTTATCTTCATTCCTGTTTAAAAATTTGAATACCATTAAGGTCATGCTTCAGTCCAGAGAGGCTTGGATCTCCATTTTCCCCTCTCTGACTTCTTAGAGGAGCACTAAGTACTATAAAATATTCTGTGCCATTCTAACTAATCACCCCTCTGGCATTCTGAGCAAATGCAGGTTAATGGTGAATCTTTTAATATTTCTATTAATTACATATATTATCCTAATAACTCTATTGTCAATTTTTCATTGCTAGGTAATGACTAGAGCTGGGTTAGGTGCTCACAACTACCCATGGATTTAAATGAAAGGAGGGGTTTTTGTTTGGTTGTGAATTTCCTGCTGACAAAGCCTGATTCCTACAAACATATTTGTTACATGAAATTAATTTAGGGATGTTCTGTGCAGGTGTGATTGAGCAAATTCATTATTGCTGCTCTGGACAGGGGCATTTACACAGGGTATGGAAAAAGGGCTGTGGTTACAGGAATTAATATTTGAAGTAGTTTTCAACCTGAGCATTTTATTCAACATGAGAGGAGTATGGATGGAAATGAGAACTCAGCTGGAGCATTGGGGTTTTTAGGGAGCCACTGTGCATTTCTTAAATCCACAACTTCAGAGGAGGATGTCTGGGAAGGCTTCAGATTTGAGCACTGGAGAGGGGAGGCAGGAGATGGAATAATTCAATCAGCCACAGTGATTCTTATTCTAATAAAGTCCCTGTTTGGAGGGGCAGGGAAGGGCTCCTGCCACAATTGTCCGTGCGTTCCGGTGCCTCCCACCATAAGGAGCTGCAACCAGAACTGCAGCCAATTCAATGGGATCTGAGCTTTGATGAGCCCACAGAAAGATCTGAACATAAGGATTGTTTCACACAACCTGGGCAGCAATGAAGCTGAAAATATCGATTCATAAATTTCCCAGCAAGATGAGAGAAACTCTGCAGCCGTTCCCGAGAAGTTGATGAACATTTGCAGCCCCAAATACAATTCACTAATGGGAGTGTTTGTATGGAAAGGCAAAGAGACACAGAAAGGTTTTAATGTGGCAGTGTGTGAATAAGCAGAGGAAAATGCCCTCAAGGAAACACTAACAGGAAAATTTTAAAGGATGAATCCTAGGAAAAATCACAATACTTGGTTTGACTTTGAAAAAGCCAGTGCAGCTTCTCAGCCCAGGGGAGTGAGAAGTTACCCCAGGAATGTGCTGAAAGACTGATGCAAGGAGAGCTGCAGGAACTCCCAGGTGTGAAAGGAAGGCTGTTAAAATGCCTTTTTTCCCCCTGAATTTAATTTCTCAGCCAGAAATGTACCAGGTAGATGAGGCAAAACAAAACTGGGAGGCTGGCTGGAGTGTGAGGCAGCGGTGCTGGGAGCTGAGTGTGGATGTTGGATGATTTTAAGGTCCCTTCCAACCCAAGCACTCAGTGACTCCCTGATTCTCTGCTGCAGTGCTGCAGTGGTTGGATTTTAGACGCCCTGACTGTGGGTTAGAAGATGACAAACACATCTCAGACAGCTCCAGCTGTCCCTGGATCTGGGGATGAGGAAGCAGAGAGACACCAGCCCCTGGATTGTCCTGAACAACGCCATGAGCCCTGGCCCGGGTGCTTCAGGCTCACTGCACGTGTCAGTCATTGTCCTCATGGACACGAGTTTGCCAGGCTGCCCACGGCTACTGGAAATCCCAAACAAATGCCAGGAGAAGCAGTAGGGCACTGGGTGAAGTGTGAAGGCAATAGAAAAGGGAAGAATCACAGTTCTTTCATATTTAAAATCGATTCAAATAGAGAAGTGGCGGTGATTTATAAACTTGAGGAAGGTTAGCCTTAATCTCCAGCTAGACATTTTCATTGCCTGAGTAAACTTTGAGCTCATCTGAGCTACAGAGGCAGGAATTTGGTATTAATAGAGACACTTGAGGCAGTTTTCTTAACTGAACCACCCACGGCGTCAAGGGGCTTTGCCAATGAGGCCTCACCAAGTGGTTTGGCAGCTTAGGACAGCTCCAGTCCTGAGGGACCCTCTGTGCTGACAATGCAGCTGCCTCCCAAAGTACAGGGAGAGTGCAGAAGGAAATATAATAAAGCAGAAAAGTAGAACAGCAAATGTGAAAAATCACCAGAACTGTACCCCAGAGCTGAAGGAAATCACTGCAGACTTGGAGTCCCAGTGCCCAGAGGTGAAACTAATAAACAAATATTTTTACTTTGCTTTATATATCTTTACAGTCACACCCACAGGGTTAAAAAAAATAATTTTTAAACGATTCTGCATCTAGATTTTGAGTGAATTCTCCCCCAAAGTACATGCAGCAGATTTTTTCTTAGCTGCAACTTTCTTAAAGAGCCAAGTAACATAAATGATTTTAAAAAAGCCAATTAAATGTATGATTGAATGTCATCCTTGCTGACTGCAGCCTTCATAAGGAACTGGAAATGTGAGGTATTTTTTTACCTAATATTGAACACAGTTAATTAAAAAGGTAAAGATTACATTTTGCTTCAGTTAATTTGAAACAGAGAACCTCCATTTAAACAATAAATTTCGGATTTTAGTTCTAGCAATTAATAGACCAAACTGTGTACTTAAGGTTTTATTATATTGATTCTAAAATAATTAGATCAGCAAACACATTGCAAATATATTATCTAAAACAAATAAGATTATCACCACACTTTTTGTTATACAGCACAGCAATAAAACATATCACAGTGTAATCTAAGGCAATCTCATAAAGTTAATAGTCACGGAGCATAGATTACATTCTTGCACTAAATGACAAAAGGCAGCATGAACATCATGCGGACAGAGATAAATAATTTGTAAAAGTTGGGACATGTCTGTGATGTTCAGCAGATAATTTCAGCCCCACGTGTGTTTACGGAGCATTTGGGAGCAGCCCTGGCAGTCTCTGCCCCAGCCTCCTTTGGTCTCCCAGCACACTTTCACATTCCTCCTTGCCAAGCAAATTGTGAGAAGTGTTCAGCGGCAGCCGAAAAGCCTTGGGGCTGTTTGAGAGGCCCTTTAAAAAGCGTGACATTCAATCAGAGCTCCGCGAGGAAAGTTTTAATGAATAAACTTGGTAAATTAGAGAGCACCGCAGCAGAGTGATTAACTCTCATTTGTGCATCACTGTTAAAATTAATTAAAATGTCCAAGCCGTAGGAGGCAGAGTCCCTCCTCCAGACCTGCCTGTGCCCTCGGAGCCAGGCCGGGCCCGGGCGCCATTCATCTCCCCGGGATGGAGGAGAGGAGAGGAGAGCCCAGCCGGGACGAACGCGTTTGGCACGGTGCTGCCCTGACACGGTGCCACTCTGCCACGGTGCCACTCTGCCACGGTGCTGCCCTGCCACAGTGCCGCTCTGCCACAGTGCCGCTCTGCCAGTGCCACTGTGCCACAGTGCGGCTCTGCCACGGTGCCACTCTGCCACAGTGCCGCTCTGCCACGGTGCCGCTCTGCCACAGTGCTGCCCTGCCACAGTGCCACTCTGCCACAGTGCCCTCTGCCACGGTGCTGCCCTGCCACGGTGCCACTCTACCAGTGCCACTCTGCCACAGTGCCACTCTGCCACGGTGCCACTCTGCCACAGTGCAAACCGGTGACTGCAACTTTCTGTGCCAAGTGTTTGACACAACAATTTATTTTATACTCATAGCTGTCACCACCTTTACCTTTCTCTGCATCAATTAATTACATAAGAATTAGCTGAACTCTCTGAATATTAAAGAAAAAGGATTTATCCTAGGGCTTTGATGGCCAGACATTTTAGCAAGAAATTTTGTGTGAAATGATAACATTACAATCCTACTTAAGAGAAGAAGAAAGCTTATTCTCTTTCCAAAATCATTTTAGACCCATTTCCTTCAAATACCAGGGGCCAGTATTTCTTCCTAGCCAGACCTTTTATGAGGTGGCTGTTTAACAAATCTGCGCTGGTTTGGAATTATAAATGACAGCCTATTTTATAAAGGGAAAAGTCTTCTTTGACAGCAGAACAATATCACACGAGTAACAAATGGCAAATTGTGTCATACAGCTGAACAGTTGTTTTCCCATGTTCACCAAGGGCCAGTTATTAATTTTACATTGGTCAGAATTAAGGATTTTGGAGAAATCCATCTGAAACAGAAAGTATGAAAAATTCCCGCTCGATGAAAATTACCATGATTTGCTGTAGATCTATATTCATAACTTTAAAACCTGGCAGTCTTTCCTATTTTTTTCCTCTATAGATTTCTTGTCAACAAGAGTGTCAGAGGTCAATGTCAGAATGCCCCTCTGGCACCCATTAACTATAACCAGAAAACTTGTTCACTATTGATCTACAATGTCTAAATATCTATTATGTTGGATATAAAAGGTGGTTTCACATCTTTCTAAAACAGATAATTCATACAGGCCAAGGGGTCAGGCCTGGTGATATATTATTGTTTCACTGTATCAGTGAAGTGCAGGAGGGGAGCAGGCCAGGAGAGTGTCACTGACCTCTTGGGGACATGTCCACGTTCCCCATCAACACCTGGGAAGGTGCTGTGGCTTTCTTAGTGCTCTGAAACTCCTGAACAAGTTGTGTTTAAAGTTTTATTTAACTGTATCATTAGGTATCTTTTCATTCTCTGCGTATTTAGGTTTAATCCTGGTTTCCTTAGGAAAGTAGGAAATGCTCTTGGGCCAAAATTTGGCTGGAGTCAAATATTTCCAGTTTCTAGAGGGAATCTCCTCAAGGACTTTTCTCATGGACTCTTCCTGTCATGCAGGAGACTGTTCCTGTCATGTCAGAGCTGGCATGAATCCCAAATCTGGCTAGAATCCTCTGTCCCTGTCCCTGTCCCTGTCCCTGTCCCGTGGTGCAGCTCGGTGTCTGTGGAGCTCTTCCCACCATGATGGCCACTCTGCCCTTAACTGTGGCAACAACAAAAAGCCCCCAGGGCTCTGGGTGTGCCGCAAAGGGAGTTTTGCAGGAGCTGAGCACAAAAAGGGCACTGCCCCGTGGGTTTCTGTTGTCACAGCTCCAGTGACTTCGGCAGAGCGATGGCACTCTGGTCCACAGAGGCTCTGCCCCAGAACATGTGTCAGGCTGTGGCCATAGTTCCAAAATCATGTGTTTTCTGCACAGACACTTGTGTAATATCACATGAATGATTTTGTTTGCTCATATCAACCCATCAAATTTATTGAGGCTCTTTTAATCTCCTCATTGTTTAACTGCTGAGGTGCCTCTGCTCTGCTCAAGGCTCGAATGCAGAGCAGGCACAGCTGCATTTCTTTGTTCTGCTCTTGCTAGAGCAGAGCACAGAACACTGTGAGGGTGCAGGACACAATCCAGGGCTTGGATCCCCCCAGCCCTGTGAATTCAGCCTTTGAGGCTCCATGGCATTTCCCAGCAGGCACCAATTCCTTCTGCAGGATGAGCCCCATAACAAGCAAACCCTCTTTGGAAGGCAGCTGATACTCTACTCTTTAATGGAGTTTATGGCCTTCTAGCAAACCCTCCAAAATGGTTCATATTCTTCCAGGCTACATTTTTGAAGAAAGTAAATTGAGATGAATCATGCTAAGATGAGATAGTTAAAATGTCAGGCTCCATAAGTTTCAATGCATCCTTATAGCTCTGAACACTAAAATGCAACTGAACATTGGAATAAGGGAAACAAAAGAGAATCAGATAACTAGTTCTTATAGTGGGGAAAAAAGTAATTTCTGTCTGCGCTGCTACACCATGAAAATCCACATAGTACAGTTTTAGAGCTGTACCTTAAAAAAAACAATTGCAGTTTCTTTTTATCACTGGCCTTGGTTACACATCACTGCCTGCTCTACGGCACACTCGAATTGCAGAGTTTCTGAGGCAAACAATACAGCAGCAGCTTTATTTCTGTTTACAAATGTTACCTGGGGGAAATGTGCCTGTACCTGTTGGATAAATTACAAATCATCAGCACTAAATATGACCCACAACGGCGACATAGAGGGGAAGAGGGACTGTGGTCTGTACATATTTGGTGTTAGAGAGGAGGGAAGTGCTGGTCAGTGCTGCTGGGTTAATCAGGTGATGAAATGAGGCTGTTGAACTCTTTAAACTTGAGTGTGTGGTGCTCCTTCATTCCTTTGCTGGACAACAGCCATTTCTTCGTTTCTACTTTATCATAATATTTACAATCAGTTGAATTAACTTCCATTATTAAGTGACTCACTGTAGGTGTTGAACAGCACCAGAAATGCAAACCACCAGATTTGTGTCCAAAGGGCCTTCTGGGTTTATAGGATGCAGAGAAGCCTCGCAGGCTGTGAGGCACCTCAGTCCAAGCCCTGAGGTGACATTCAGCTGAGCTGACCAAAGGAAACTGTTGAGGAATGAGGGGAGAAACGACCATCCTTTGATGCATTGCAACTCGATTTATTGATAGAACATACACCTTAAATAACAGTGTTAACAAGCCTCATGCATATTGCAAAATCCAAGCTCAGGATAGGCTAACAAAGAAAACTCTAACGACTCCTATTGTTTTACAGTTCCCATTATTGTTTACAATAAACAACTCAGCGTTCCCACTGTGATATGGAGAAGTTCCCAAAACTTCCACAGCGGTTCTCAGGGTGCCATCTTTCCCAGATATGGTGTTTTGCTTGTTATGATAAAACTGCCTGAGAACCTTGTTGTTGACGAGGTGAAGTCTGAGAAGATCTAGTTGTTTACAGAACTCAGGCTGGGAACTGCTTTTGGAACTGCTTTTTACTTTTCTCTCATTTTCAGGCCTTCGTGGCCTTTTTCTCTAAGCCATGCCTAAACTCTCCACAGGAAACCTTTGATAAGAACCAAGAACAAGGTTCTGTTTCTAAATCAGGAGCAATCCCCTGCCCCAAACCCTCTGCTCCACGTTCCTTTCCCAGGGCTGGGCTGGGACAGCTTTCCCTGCCCAGCTGGAGACATCAGGATGGGTTTCACCCTGCACCTAAACCCACCAGTCCTGATCACAACATGACCTTGAGCTGCTCCCAAGGCCGTCACAGCCTGGGGCAGGGTTTGGGTTTGTTGTAAGCAGATCCCAGAGCTGGGCATGCCAAGGCTTTAGGGATAACAGCAGGCACCAAATAGGGTCAGGAGAGACAACTGGGGTGTAACTGGAGCCCCTCACGCCGCTCTGGCTGCAACACAGATGGGCCAGAATGAAGGCTATCACTCCTAGTTTATAGCCATTAGCAATCATGATCTCCCTAATATGAAACAGAAATAATAGTATTATTAATAATAATATCAAACTGACACATTATTAGCCTCTACAGATGGCTCTATTCCTCCTAATAATTTTTATTTTTATTTAATGTTTGGAGATGCTGTAAAAAGGGACTAGTGCTTCCAAATGTGACCTCTGTGGGGTTTAAAACCTACTGAATCAGATGAGATATTAAAGCATTCAATGTAATGTATGACTTAAAGCTATGTTTTTAAAACTTTAATAGGAAATGTCTGATGCTTTAGATTACTATTTCTTGAAGCACAGTAGGCTGAAGAATTTGCTTCAGAGGGTCTCTTTATATCCAAGAAGAGGCACGGTGAGAATACACAGTATGTTCTTGCTTCACCATGCCTCTAAATAGATGTAAAGGAATGAACGTGTATTAATAATACATCATGTTTCTACTTTGTTTTATACTATTGTACATATGTTCTCACACCACAATCAACACCACCCTATTTAAATATCTCCAAGCAGTTCATTAAAGGAGGTGATTAACATCTGTCATGTGTTTTTCCCCTCCTCCTGTCCCCAAGGAATGGAGGATGTTCAGTGGCAGACCTGATTTTGGTTGGGATTTATTGTTTTTATGGGAGGCTTTTTAATTTTGCTGAGGTTTTATTTTATGACACACAACTACCTATTGGGATAAATGTTTGCAAAGGCAACTCCAGAAAAAAAGTCTGCTGAGCAGCTGAAGTGAAAGGGAGTGAGGTTTTAGTGGAGTGGGTGAGGCTGGAGACTGGGGCTGGTGCGTGGTGGGAGTTCTGCCACATCCTCACCTGGCCACTGGGAGATGGGAGAAAGCCTTTGCCTGGGGATGATCCTTAAGGCCCCTTCCAACCCAACCATTCCAGGATTCCAACCCAAACCATTCCAGGATGACATGAGGCAGTGAAAGAGTGGCTGCTGTAGGAAGGCTGTGCCCTGAGAGCTTGGGGGCTGTCAGGGTATTGCCATCAGGCAGGTGAGGCTGTGCTAAGTTTTCTGTGAGCTTTCAAATATGTGAAGATCTGATGTAGGCCGATATTTTCATGGGTATTTTACCCTCAGCCAGATCATTGTGGGCAAGAGCAGAAATCAGATTAGTTACAGCGTATTTCCTCACAGGATCTCCGAGCCTGGAATGGCTGTGGTCTCCATTAGAGCCATTTTGCAGCATCATCTTCAGTGAGTTAAATTTTCCTAAGTTTTTCTTTCAGTTTTACTTACCCATGGTAGATGTCCGGGAAAAGCACATTCAGAGATTTCCTGAATATCTACATCATCCCTGCAAGTTTTCATATGAACCATGAGACCACTGGTAGCTGTGAATCATAAATTTACATCTGTCATAATATTTACTGATGCACCTGGCTCGCATTGATTTTCCAAGGAGAATTGGATGGCTTCTCCTTGCCAGTGTGGATTTGTACCAGCTGCTTTCCAGGGACAAGCTGGTTGTTCCTGTCTTTGCTGGGTTTGTGTTTCCAGTTTCCATCCCAGGAGGGAATTGTGAAGTCAGTTTTGTTCAGCACTGAGGGAAGATGGGGAGGTCTGATCCTTTCCTTGGCTTCCCCAGTGCACAAACCCCTGGACTGTGGAGGTTTTCTGCTGCTCAGAAACATCTGTGTGTGGGAGAGATCCATATCCATCCGTGTATGGATCTGCCAGCGGAGGACGGGGATTCAAGGAGAGGGAGAAGCTCTGTGTGTGCACACAAGCCATGAACACACACACAGGGTCTCACAAAGGTCCCAGTGGGGAACCCACACTAAAGGTTAATGCAGCCCCAGGCTGTAATTAGCCTTTTGCACAGAGTCTCCTTGTTGTGGAATCTCCCTTTATGAGGCTTTCAGGGCAATGAGCCACCAGTCCCCTCCCCCAGTGCCCCCAGTAAAGCCCAGTGGCAGGAAGCTGGTGGGGATGCTGGGCTTTGGGATCAATGCTCAGGAGCCCCTCCAATGGCTCAGGGTCCCCTTGGGATCTCAGGGATTCCCAAAGGTAGAGAGAAGGAAAATGCCCCACTTCATCTTTTTATTTCCCCTGAGAAAAGGCTGGGGGGAAAACCTGCCGCCCAGTTTAGGATCTCACTGTCATGCCAGTTGGTGACAGCAAATTTGCCTCTTCATCAGCTGTATCTGACACCAGAGAGAGGATTGGCACTGCCCTGTTGTAGCTCACACAAGAAAGGTTCCTCTTCACTGAAGTGCAAGAAATAAAAGGAATTAAAGAGCACAGCAAATATTACAAACTCCATTCCATGCTGCTCATCCAAGTTCATCTTCCAAAAATATGCTGTTTGCTATTTGGGGGTGGCTGATGGTTGCAAGGCCCAGTGAGGGTTTATTGCAGCCATCAGCTCTGTGGTGGCTGCTGGAGTCAGCTCCTGGGGTCAGTGACTTGGGCATGAAATTACATTGAGATATCTTGTTATGACCTGGGTTTGCAGATCTTGCATGTGTTGAAGTCAATACCACTATTGAATTTTCCCAATGATTGCCATTTATTTTGAAAATTCAAACAAAATATCTCCTCTACCGAGCATGACCCGTTCAGGAATCTGTGTAACACCAGTGCACCACTAATGAATCCAAGCAACAGCTCAAAGAGGCCAATATTTAGGGGAAAATCTGTAATAGGGCAATGCAAAAACTAGAAGGGAGTCAAAGGCCATTTGATTTGGTTTGGTGCTCTTGGTGCATGGAATGGAGGAGACAGGGCTCTGTCCTGTCAGTGCTGACTGCAGTGACATTGGGCTGATAAACCGAGATAACGTTTTCAAAAGGCAAACCCCACAATACATTGAAGCCTCCTGGGAGCAAGGGTAGGTGTTGTCAGCTCCACTGCAGGCACAAATGCGAACTCCCACCACTGGGATATGTAACAATTTGTAATGCAACAATTAACAGAAATATTGACATAAGTATGTGCTCAGCAGGGAGCTGGTATCTCATAGACTCTGCGGAGTGACTGTAACACAATGTATACAGTACCACATCAATTCTTAATGCAGCCTGGGCTCCTGGATCAATTACAGCTACCTAGATGTGTACCCAGCTCCTCGCACGGCGTGGCATAAAAAATAAACCTTCCCTTTCACATCAGCTCCTTTTACTTGCTTGTGGGGAAAGTATGTTATAAAAATGCATATTTTTTAACATGAAATACCCGTCAAATTGTATTACCGTCATTGCCAATTTCACAACTGGCAAACCGTGTTAAACATAAATCTGCAAAATTATAATTAGGAAAACATTTTGCGAGCCGTCCTCCTGGGGATTTGGAGGTTAGTGGCATTATAAATGCTGTGGGGTTTATAGTGTGTGTGATTCCCACTCCCCCAAAGCACACACGCACACGTCCACACGCGCTCTCCTCTTGTCCTCCAGCTCAACCAAAGTAAATAAGATATCCTCTGGCTGATGGAAACTCCACCAGCACTCTGTTAGTGCCTTTTCATGCCAATTAAACACATTTTATACAGTCATAGTAGATGCTCCAGTGCCTGCATAGTAGACTCCAGTAGAGCTCAACCAAACAACAGCCCAGCAAATGCGATGTGAGATGCTTGGTGCAAGTTTCCCTCCTGGCTCTGTTTATAGCCACTTGAAAATTATTCCAATGGAAAGGGTTCATTGTGAATGAGAAGGGTTTATAAATAGAGAAGTGGAATTAGCCAACTTGCTTGCAGCTGATTGCTTTGGTAATATAGATCTCACTCTGCTTAATTTAAATTAATCCTTCCTGATTTAATGAAAACCCAGAAATGCTGACAGATACACTTAATGCATAAATATACATTTATTTATTAATGATAAGACATTTTAGTTTGGTGTCGAGCTCATCCCTTCTCATTCTCCACGAAGTCAGTGTTTACATTTGAGTTTTTACATGAGGAATTTTTGCGTTTCCTTTTGATTAATTTTGAAGGGACTTCATGGGGGAAATCTTCTTTCCCCTCACCCTGCGCACACCGACAAATTACACGATGGGATTTCATTCCAACACCTCGTTCTCATCGGGCGATAAATCTGAATTTACAGCGGGGCCAAAGCGAAGCAGGATCAAACGGGGCGGTTGAAAGGCAGCGCTGGGTTATCGATTAACCCCGGGCTTTGCAGAGGGAGCGCAGAAAGGCCCCGGCCCCTTTGAGCTCAGCCGTGCGGGGCCGGCAGGGCCCGGCCCGCTCCAGCCCCGGCTCCGCGTCTGGAGGCCCCACTGAGTTGTGAAATGAGCCCGGCTCCAGCACCTGCTCAGCCCCATTAGAGCCCCGAGGCTCCCCCAAGCCGCGTCTCCCCTTCCTAAAGAGGTGACATATATCCTGCCTTAAAGACAAGAGCACTATTACAAATCCCGGAATATAAATTACACTTTCATCTTTCTTTGGTTTTTCTTTCTTTTGCTTCAGTTTTCATTCCAGTATAAACTTTCCTGTCAAAAGGACATTTCTGATGTGTCAAATTCACCACTGTAATGAACAGGTTGACAAATGTTGAAGGTGAGCAGACATTTGGGTCTGCTGCAGCTGCCTGCAGCCAAGAGGAAACCATGACTTTCACAAGGATAACGAGGCTTTGAAAGATGGCTAAAATGTCGCCATCAACCTGCCCTTCTGCTACTTAGTAATTAGATAATTAGTCAGGCCCT
>WBNQ01001142.1:0-12500 GCA_013401375.1 Spizella passerina | reverse complement strand
GTAAAAGTTTGAAGCTGTTATGGAGAAACAATATGTTATCTCAAAATTCCTGGTGCTTTGCTTGTAACAATTACTGTAGCAAAAGCAACAGCTTCCTCCAGAAAATGCTCTCTGGTGGGTGAGCCTGGGCTGGGCCAGGTCCCACAGTTTTGGGAATTAATTCCCTATTTAACAGCAAAAGGAGAGAATAGGTATTTATAGGCATGGTCATGTGTATCTTTATTTTAGAAATTTATGCTGTATTTTTGTGTTCTTTTACTTTGTTTGGGGTAGGGTAAATTCAATGTTGGTTGAGAGGAAAGTGTTCTTCCATTGGGAAGTGCAATCCTGCACTGCTCTGTAGCACTTCATTATTTGGGTTTTTAAAATTTTAATTTTACATCTAGAAATTATTGTACTGGGAAGCTTTACATGTGAAGACCTCAAATCTCTGACTGTTGACAAACAACAAGGTGATGATTCCCTCAAATTAAAATATCCCAAAATTTCACATTACAATGTGAAAACCAACCAGCCTCCAAGGCTGTGTGAAACCTCCCCATTCTCTGCAGTAGTGTGGGGTGCAGTAACCCTTCCCAAAATCCTGATCCCCTTCCCAAAATCCTGACCCCTTCCCAAAATCCTGACCCCTTCCCAAAATCCTGATCCCCTTCCCAAAATTCTGATCCCCTTCCCAAAATCCTGACCCCCTTCCTAAAATCCTGATCCCTCCTCAAAATCCTGACCCCCTTCCTAAAATCCTGATTCCCTTCCTAAAATCCTGATGCCCTTCCCAAAACCCTAACGACCTTCCCGAGATCTCGACCCTCTCCCCAAAATCCTGATCCCCTTCCCAAAATCCTGACCCCTCCCCAAATTCCTGCCCCCTCCCCAAATTCCTGCCCCCTCCCCAGGTCCCGGTTCCCCCGTCCCGTCCCTGCCCAGCCCGGGCGGGCCGCGCCGGGAGCGCCTCCTGCCGGCGGCGGGCGGAGCAGCAGTGCCGGGATGCGCTGGGATCCATCGGGAAAGGGATTTTCCTCTCCGTGCAAACCCAGGGCTTGGATTTTTAATAAAGTCCTGAACATTTCACACGAAAAAAAAAATAATATCAAAGTTTCGAATTCTGGTCGGCAAAAGAAATGGGTGGAAAAGATTTCAAGTGGATCTCGTCAGTGGAGAGGCTCAGGGGCTCGCTGGTGTCCAGATGGGCATTTGGGATTGTAGGGTCAGGGCCAGGCAGGACAATGAAAGTACAAAAGTAGGAATCCAAAATAAAATGCTGAACCCCACTAGCTGAAATTCTTCCCCAGGCGAGCCCCAACCTCGGGAGGAAGAAACGCTGCCCATGGGAGTGGGGTGCAGGGCTCTGAGCTGGCTGCAAACCTCTGCCCTTGGCAAACCTGGGGCAGGTGAGGGCTCTTGGGATTTAGGGAGATATTAGGGAAAAATTCTTGTCTATGAGGATGGAGAGGCCTTTGCACGGGGTGCCCAGAGCAGCTGTGGCTGCCCTGGATCCCTGGCAGTGCCCAAGGCCAGGCTGGAGCAGCCTGGGACAGTGGAAGGAGTCCCTGCCATGGTGGAATGAGATAAGCTTTAGTGTCCCTCTGGAGCCAAACCACTCCAGAATTCTGTGATACTTTCATAGTGCCACAGCCAGGCCTGGGGTATACAAGCACTGGAAACAGCTCATTTGATATTTTCTCCTGGAACTTCTCTTCTGTTGGGAAAAGTTGTGGTTTATGTCCTTTTGGAGAAAAAGTGGAAGTGGGGCTTTAGATTTTCTCTTTCTGTGCGTCCATCTTCCACGTTCCAGGACAGTTGCTTCAAAATAATTCATTTGTTTCTAAGCACAACGTTCCTTTCTATATCAAAAGGGAGAAGAAAACAAATAATGGAATCATTAATTTTAATCTGATTTCAGGACACAGGGAACCATTGTAAACCTCTATCTTGAAATATTTTCAGGACAAATAGAAGAAATTAACTTTCTTTTTCCCCATTAGTAACTTTCTTCAGAGGGAAAACACATTTCCAAGCTGTTCTATTTATGTTCCACATGTTGCTGCAATTGCCTTGAATTGGATAGTGTGGAAAATCCTTTTTCTATCTAATCTGTCTCTCCACACTGCAGATAAGTAGGACAATATTATCCTAGAACTCCAAAAACTTTATGTACACAACATCTTATTTGAAATTAATGGGCACATTCACAGTCCCAGAAACCCATTTATTTCAGAAGAAACATCCTGCCTTTTTGGGGGCTTGCCATGTCTCAGCAGAGCAGGGTCAGGCTGAATATGGAGCTGTAGGTTGATTTATCTCCAGGGTTCCTGCAATTTCTCACATGTCTGCTGGCATCACATCCAGGCAGGGATAGCATAAAGTGACATTTACTATTTCGGTCTTAAAGTGAGTGTGGATATTGTTGCTAATAATCATCCCCTTGTAAATTATAAATGTCAAGGACACCCAAACCCACATTTTCACTGGAGCTTCTTTTGCAGAAAGAATTTCTTCCACGTGCAGGCATTGTCAGGCTCGTGAGGCTCCTTTTGGCAAACAGCACAGCTTCAGCCTTCAGGGTGTTTGATCCCTGCCTTCAGCTCCTGCAAAATAAATTCAGAAAATGGGCATTTTTTTTCTTAGGGGATGACCCTACTTAAAGCCCATATGCTTTAAGTTGCCACTGGAATATTGCTTATTAAAAATGAGATTAAATGGGGGTGACCTGAGCCAGATGCGGAATCAGAGAATATTCCCAGATGTGGAATCAGAGAATATTCCAAGTGTCACTGGGAGCAGGGTGACAGAGCTGGCAGAGGCTCCTGTGCTGTCCCCAAAGCCTGAGCCCTGCAGGGTCTGGGGAGCAGCACAGGGGAGGTGACATTCCTGTGCCACCCCTGCAGCTCTGGGCTCTCTGAAGGGCTTCCCTCCCTTCTCCCCCAGCACATCCCCAGCGCCCAGCAGAAATGAGGATTGAATGCAGGAAATTCCAGCTGAGAAAATCAAGATCTGAACCATTCCTGAATGTCCCACCCAGTGAGCAGATGAAATGCAGCTCCTCCATTTGAGTCCATCCAAACCAGTTACATTTTGAAACCCCTAAGATATCAGTGAGCTCTTTAAAACTGTTACCTCTCCAGACTCAAATAATTAGCAGAATTTATGGAAACAATAAGTATAAATGGCTCTTTGAACGAGTGGCATTCTCTAATTTTAAGATTAGCAAGATGAAAATCATAGAAGAATTCTGCTTCTGATGGTTGGGTTGTGTCCAGTGAAGCTGGTGCTCAGTCAGAGTACAGCCCATAAAGCCTCAAAGAAGACCAAAGATTTAAGTGCTAATTCAGCAAATTATTTCAATCCAAGCTTGTGCTTAAATTTGTCCTTCTTCCAGAAAGCACTGGTAAAATTTCTCATTTAATGGGAGAGAAGGACATCCTTAATCTCATTAAATTGAAAGAAAATTTTATTGCTGGTGCCTTAAATAAGGCTGGGCTTGAGGGATGATGTGTGGGCTGGGTGAGGCCTGAGAACACCTCCATAGAAGAGGATATCTCTGCAGCCAAATGTGCACTTTTTGCTGAAAATTGAGAATTTCTCCTGTCAAATTTGTCTCTTCTGGCTCATATGGAAACAGTGGTTTGGACCTTCAGTTTAGCAGGAGTTTATTGAATGCCTCATGTTGTTCCACACATGCTCCCTTCTCCCCCAAATTACCCTAATTAATGGCTTTTGATCTAAGTGAATTCTACAAAAAATAAGAAGAGCAAAATAATAATACTAATAAAGTCTAGTTGGTTTCTCTGTTAAATAACTCTGAAGAAAAAATTGCACAAAGGTCAGCTTTTAGTACGTTGATAGGGATTTTATTTAGGAGAAAGTCGCAGACTTTGGGTTCAGCCCTCAGGATTCAGTCTTGGTCTGAGTCATTGGATTGTTATCTGTGTGTTTTTCAGAACCTTAGAGTCTGGATTCCAGCTTGGAAATCTGAATTTTTGGGAAGCCTTCATCCTGCTAGAACTGCCATTATTTTTTAGAGTTTCATAGATGAGAGCTTGGTGGGCCTGGCATAATAGGGATGTGAAGATGGATTATGGAGAGACCCAGAGCTCTCATTAGGGTAGGGAGGGAGGCCAGGCTCTGCTGGGAATGACAGATTGGGCCATCTCCTGCCTTCCTCTCCCAAGGCAGAGCGCTGCATTCTGTGTTTTAATTTTAAAGATAATTAATGTCATTTAATCCAGTGCTTTTTAGGAAGGTAACAGAGATGAGGACATTTGTTATGGGCCTATCATCTGCCATGTTTGAATTTGTTCCTGGTTGGTGAGGAGTGCTGGAAAAGGGGCTGGCTGGGCTGGGTTGTGCAGATTTTCCCTGTGTGTGGCAGCTGCTGCATCCAAAACCCCTCACCCACCTCAGCATATCCTGGTTTGGAGATTTCTTCCCAGTGAGCAACGTGTGTGAGAGTTTGAATGAATGAATGAATGTCTCCATGAATATCCATGGAGACCTCGATGCCTGCACTTTGTGTTGGCAAAGTAGCCTGAGTCTGCACCATTGGAAACATTTCTTTTTGCACCAGGAGCACTTTGGAACCTTCCTGCACCTGTAACACTTTGGTTTGCCTTGCAGGTTTTGGAGTTTGCAGCTGGGCTCCTTCTGGACAAAACAAAAGTTAAAATCCAGGAATGTGCCAGAGGAGCCCCAGGTGCCACTGACCACTCCAGGGTGGATCCCTTTGGATCCCTCTGCTGCTCCTAAATCCCTGTTCTGACTCCTGATTTGTAAAGAATCCTGAGTATTGCACTTTTGAAAATCAGGCTACTGATCCCAGCCTAATTTTCCTGATTGGCACAAAACTCCTGCCACTCTTGCTCATTCAGAAACATTTATTTCACTCCTGCATCCAAGCAGCCATGGAAAAATCCAGTAGAGCAGATCAGACTTTTAGCAGCACCTAAATATCGACTGGGTGGCTTGTCCAGCATGGGAAGGTGCTCTTAGAAAAGAAGGAGCTCTGAGGGACATCCCCAAAATTGCTGCTGGCTCGAGCAGTGCTCACATCAGAATAATAATGACAGTGCAAAGGCTGTGCTGGCCACTGGGTCTGGCCACATCCCCCTCTAGGAACAAATTTGTGTGACAGGAGCTGTCATTGAGGAGTGGCTGAGTGATAACAATGTATTTGTGTGGCTGGGGGCACTGCATTTCTAACCTGCTACACTGTGACTAAATGGTTTTCACTTTTAAAATTTGATATGGTTTGCAAAAGTTCTCTCTACTTACCAGATTCAGTCAGGCTTACTTAATGAATTACAGAAAACATTTTAATTGCTAAGCAATGTAAAGTGATCCTTTATACAGAGCAAAGGCACTTTACATATCCTCCCTTGGTACCATGTAATTAAAATTAGGATATGGCAGAGCTGAAGATTGTTTTTAAGAACAAACCCATTTCTATGCTCCCACCCAAATGCAACAGGAAAAATACCATTATTGCAGGACTAAAGATAAAAGGGGATTCAATTTGAAAATGCTTGTGGCAATGAAAAAATATAACTTCCAATGTGAGTCAATTCATTGAGGCCTTAACATTCATTTGTTGCAAATGGAGGGGGCAGTGGAATCCAAGGCTGGAGCCAATTGGCACCGTGCAGGCTGGGAAAGGTCAAGTGGTGGCTACTGGTGTGTGTGCTACTCCCAGGCTTTGTTAAAATGCTGGGATTAAACAGAAGTTACATCTGAGGTCAAGTGACCGCAATAACAGGGGACACGGCGAGCCCTCAAATCATTCCCCGCGATGAAAATGACACGGAGCTGACATAATATCTGAGGTGAGATGGAACTGAAATCCTCAGCACCTGAACACTTCACCTACTGATGGGTAACCTGACCCTAACCAATCTTGTAATCATACCCATGTCAGGGGGGAAGCTGCATTTCCTGGAGCAGAAGGTACAGTCACTCGCTTTTATTTATTTATTTAATTTTTTTTCTTTGGCTCTGGCTCTGTTTCTGGAATGATGTTGTTCAAAGTTTCAATACTCTGCTTTAAGCCTTTCAAATCAATGTCTTCCATGGAAAGTCAGGGGACAGAGCTTGGTCTCTTCATTGCGGGTGCTTTGGTTTATGGAGCAGCAGCTGAGTGGGTTCCTTAGGGGATTTGGAGACGTCCAGGCTGGGCTCAGAGCTGGCACTTTCAAACCAAAGAGCAGAGAGCAAGGACTTGGGGTGACTGGGATTTGTTCAGGCACAGACAGTGATTTTTGGCACAGCAAGTCACCTTTGGTAGTGGAAACATGTTTTAAGGGGAAAGGGAAAATGAACATTGTACTGTTCCAAATAATGTCATATTGGATAACTTTTATGGTGCAACCTCCCCCACCTCCCATTTTAAAAACTATTATCTATATCTCTAAATCTCACCTCTTTAAATTTGTTTTTCAAAAATGCACGCTGGAAGATCCTGATTTCAGAGTCTCCTTCGTGCTTTTGCATCCCCATTTTTCTGGAGAGGGCAAGCAAAGCTGAAATTAAAAATCCCGTTTACATAAGCGGAGCTGCATCAAAATCCTCCTACAATATTCCCCGAGCCAATCTATTTGCACTTCCCCAAACAATCATTGCTCTGGGCCGTGGGATGAATCAGCATGTATTTAAATCAAAGGCAGCCAGGAAGGACTGCATCAGTTCTGTGCCACGGAGCTGTCACAGCCCCGAAGAGATGAAAGGCGTGACCCCTTCATCCCTAACATTGCTCCACAAGAGACATTTCTGTCACTATTTCTGCCACTTGGCTTTCTAAGATGCCACGAAGCCTTAGGGCGACCTCTGCTACATTTCAGTGTTGTTTATTGATTTCTGACCCAGTGCTTAATAGTTTTCCCAGTCCCCCTGAATGGCTTTTGTAAGCAATAGGGTTTGTGCATCTCACCGATCAATACCTTTTATATTTACAATAAAATTGAAACTGCTTCTGCTGGGGGTGCAGCCCAGCATTTGTCATCCTTCAGCGAGGGAAAACTATGTCATTATCTGAATTAAAACATTTATTTCTGATTAAGAGAGTGTCCTATCTCATTAATTTTTCCCTTTCCAATAGAAAGGGAATAGAATCCTATTGATTTTTGCACTTTTACACATCTCCACTGCTGGGAAGATAATTGAGAAGTTAGCCAGAATAAATGAAGTTTCAAGTCTAGCAGGCCAGCCAATACCTTCCAAATTCAAGGTGTTTTTATGAAGCTGGATTTTAATTTGTTGGCAAGCTGAAGCAGTGGGACTTATTCGGCTGAGTAAATTGGATTAAGAGTAGAATCTCCTTGAAGCGTGTCTTGGTGAATGCTGAGGGGCTTGTTCCCCCCAGACAGCCACAGACCTGCTGGAGATTTATGCTAAGACAGCTTCCAAATTGCCCTCCTTCAAAACTCCAAGTGGCTGCAGGAAGTGGGGATTAGTGGACCAAAAGCTGATTAACTCACTTCTCCTCCATTGCATCGCCTGTCTTAAAAACAACCCAGCTCCAATCACAGCTGAACTAGACCTTCAGATTTTCTGCCAATTGATTACTCTTTATTAGAATAATGGGATTAAATCAAGCTTCATTAAAAAGAATTCCCATTGCATGAATCCCTGTTCTGAGGACCTTTCCAGCATCAGTGTTTGCCCCAGGCAGAGGCCATCCTTCCTTCTGTGTTTTCCTTCTGTTTTCCTGAATTAACAACCCATATTCCATCTTCATTTCCTGCCTATAAAATCCATGCCATCATTGGATATTCCACTAGAAACCAGAATGGCTGTTTATACCTGGAGAAATACAAAAGTTTGGGGTTGAATTAGACAATATATTCTGTATTTTTAAGTTAGACAGAAGGATTTCATAATAGCTGTTTGAAAGCAGGGAAATGCCTCTTCCTAAATATATTCTCAGAAAACATGGACTCCTCCATTTTGGGAAGTAAGAATCAAATATGTAAAAAATTAACACTGAACTAGGAAAAAAAAAATNTTTGGCTCTGGCTCTGTTTCTGGAATGATGTTGTTAAAAGTTTCAATACTCTGCTTTAAGCCTTTCAAATCAATGTCTTCCATGGAAAGTCAGGGGACAGAGCTTGGTCTCTTCATTGCGGGTGCTTTGGTTTATGGAGCAGCAGCTGAGTGGGTTCCTTAGGGGATTTGGAGACGTCCAGGCTGGGCTCAGAGCTGGCACTTTCAAACCAAAGAGCAGAGAGCAAGGACTTGGGGTGACTGGGATTTGTTCAGGCACAGACAGTGATTTTTGGCACAGCAAGTCACCTTTGGTAGTGGAAACATGTTTTAAGGGGAAAGGGAAAATGAACATTGTACTGTTCCAAATAATGTCATATTGGATAACTTTTATGGTGCAACCTCCCCCACCTCCCATTTTAAAAACTATTATCTATATCTCTAAATCTCACCTCTTTAAATTTGTTTTTCAAAAATGCACGCTGGAAGATCCTGATTTCAGAGTCTCCTTCGTGCTTTTGCATCCCCATTTTTCTGGAGAGGGCAAGCAAAGCTGAAATTAAAAATCCCGTTTACATAAGCGGAGCTGCATCAAAATCCTCCTACAATATTCCCCGAGCCAATCTATTTGCACTTCCCCAAACAATCATTGCTCTGGGCCGTGGGATGAATCAGCATGTATTTAAATCAAAGGCAGCCAGGGAGGACTGCATCAGTTCTGTGCCACGGAGCTGTCACAGCCCCGAAGAGATGAAAGGCGTGACCCCTTCATCCCTAACATTGCTCCACAAGAGACATTTCTGTCACTATTTCTGCCACTTGGCTTTCTAAGATGCCACGAAGCCTTAGGGCGACCTCTGCTACATTTCAGTGTTGTTTATTGATTTCTGACCCAGTGCTTAATAGTTTTCCCAGTCCCCCTGAATGGCTTTTGTAAGCAATAGGGTTTGTGCATCTCACCGATCAATACCTTTTATATTTACAATAAAATTGAAACTGCTTCTGCTGGGGGTGCAGCCCAGCATTTGTCATCCTTCAGCGAGGGAAAACTATGTCATTATCTGAATTAAAACATTTATTTCTGATTAAGAGAGTGTCCTATCTCATTAATTTTTCCCTTTCCAATAGAAAGGGAATAGAATCCTATTGATTTTTGCACTTTTACACATCTCCACTGCTGGGAAGATAATTGAGAAGTTAGCCAGAATAAATGAAGTTTCAAGTCTAGCAGGCCAGCCAATACCTTCCAAATTCAAGGTGTTTTTATGAAGCTGGATTTTAATTTGTTGGCAAGCTGAAGCAGTGGGACTTATTCGGCTGAGTAAATTGGATTAAGAGTAGAATCTCCTTGAAGCGTGTCTTGGTGAATGCTGAGGGGCTTGTTCCCCCCAGACAGCCACAGACCTGCTGGAGATTTATGCTAAGACAGCTTCCAAATTGCCCTCCTTCAAAACTCCAAGTGGCTGCAGGAAGTGGGGATTAGTGGACCAAAAGCTGATTAACTCACTTCTCCTCCATTGCATCGCCTGTCTTAAAAACAACCCAGCTCCAATCACAGCTGAACTAGACCTTCAGATTTTCTGCCAATTGATTACTCTTTATTAGAATAATGGGATTAAATCAAGCTTCATTAAAAAGAATTCCCATTGCATGAATCCCTGTTCTGAGGACCTTTCCAGCATCAGTGTTTGCCCCAGGCAGAGGCCATCCTTCCTTCTGTGTTTTCCTTCTGTTTTCCTGAATTAACAACCCATATTCCATCTTCATTTCCTGCCTATAAAATCCATGCCATCATTGGATATTCCACTAGAAACCAGAATGGCTGTTTATACCTGGAGAAATACAAAAGTTTGGGGTTGAATTAGACAATATATTCTGTATTTTTAAGTTAGACAGAAGGATTTCATAATAGCTGTTTGAAAGCAGGGAAATGCCTCTTCCTAAATATATTCTCAGAAAACATGGACTCCTCCATTTTGGGAAGTAAGAATCAAATATGTAAAAAATTAACACTGAACTAGGAAAAAAAAAATCTAAATTTACACGTTTAGCTCAGTAATCTCAATTCAGAGACTTCCAGTAAGAATCTGTGGTCTCACTTTTATTCAAGAATTCTTTACAACTTGGTTTGAAGCACTAATTTGATTATTTTTCAATAATCTAAGATTTATGGGCTGCAAGTTGAAAAAGCAGAGACTGGAACTTCTGAGTTTGTGATATCTGGCTCTGGTAGGGCTTTTTCAGGAACAGGGGGAATGTTGTGAATGTTTGGACCTTTTTAGTTTCTGAGGAAGCAAATATAAAATACCCAGGAAAAAGCATTGTAAATGCCATAGTTATAACACATCAACAGCACCAGATTAAAAATGCTGTGTAAGGGAAGAACTTAATTTCTTGCTTCATTTTAATGCTCAGTCCCAAGCACCAAAGTATGCAAAAGGTTGAATACATTCATCACAAACATTTCTGTTTTCTCTTTTTACACCAATGAGAAATTGCAAGATTACCAATGACCTTCCTACCAATGAAGCACCATAATTATGGTCATTTGTTATACAACAGAGATGAATGGATAGAATTTACATAGAATAAAAATATTATTTAACAGCTGTTATGGATGTGTGAAGTGCAATCCTAATTTATTTAAATGCTATAAATATATTGGTAATGTATTCTTTTCGAATTAACCTCATGAACCTTATACTGGCAAAACTTCAATTAATATTGCACTAAAATCCATTTCCTCCTGTTGTGGGGAATATTGAATTGGGGAAAATCTACAGCTACAGCAGCAGTTCCCTGCCTACAAGTTTTTCTTTGATTTTTTCCGTCCTTGGCTCGAGCTTGCCGTATTGGAATGATTAAAAAAATGCTTTAAATTAAAATTAGACCAAACAGACTTTTACAAACCAGCTTTTCTCCTGTTATTTAAGGATACAATAACAGTTCATGAATGAATTGCCAATTATTTAAAAATGTGGGGTTTGGTACTGTATTCTGTGTATTCCAGGATGCTTTGCTCATTTCCCTGGCTTGGGAGTGAAATAAAAGAGGAAAAGAAAACAGAGCCATGTGGGGCATGTTTAACTCAGCCCTTTCTGGCTGCATATTGTAAGGTGGATTTAAAGACAACAGAAATGTGTGGATGCTTGATGAATTTGGAGGCACAGGGGGATGTTTGCCTGTGTTTGTGTCTCACATTTTGGGTTTATCTCTTTTGTATTCCGTCCATCTGCCCCGAGCTGTCATTATTCCATGTTCATCGACAGAAGAGTTATAGTTTGCAAAAACCTATCAGGTAGGCTGGACAGCAGATAATTGAGGTGATGATCAGTGCTAGGAAAAGACAATTGATAGTGATAGTGTCAGAGGCTGCACCTAACAAGATCTGCACCCTCTGTCTCCTTTAGCCTTCCTTTGGAAAGGACAGAATATGGAATAACATGGACATGTCTGATGTGCATCAATAGATAGGATGGCAGTGCATAATACTTCTTGGAACTGCAATCTGATGGTTGTATCTTTTGACATTGCAGCAGGTTATTAAATAGAAATGTGAACTATTAAGAGATGATCTTGACTTTCAATACATTTTTATCAAAGTCAAAAAATAGTTGACACCACTGAGTGGATCCACTTTGTGAAGGAGCAGAAAAATCTGGCATTCCAGGGGAGTCAAGGATCGTAATTGTCTCATTCTTGAGGAGGAAGGCAGAGCTCAAAGCACAGATATTTCATAGAAATAGAAGAATTAACAAATGTGAATATGTACAATTATGGCAAAGTACAAATAAATAAATAGGTACCAGTAAAATTTCATGTTTTAACCTACTGGTGAATAAACCAACTGTAATAGTGGCAGGTAGCAGAGTTCTTTGATCCAGGGTCCCACTGGGAAGGGGTTTTCTCCTCACATGAGGCTGATCCAGATGTGGAGCTCAGAACACACAGACCCACAGGAAAAGCAGCTTGGCCCTGTCTCTGAAGATATCAGCACCCAAAAAATTATTCCCTGCAATTACAAAACAGAATGGTTGCCACTAAACCATGGGAATGTATTTAAATCTCATTCTTCCAGAAGCATTGCATCATCTTCACCATTTTGATTACTGTTTACTTTTCTGGACATTTAAAAATGTCATTTTCCTTCCTGATTTTAAAAACCTACATCTTTATTTCAACCCAAATGCTCTGTTCCTGCTCTCAGCTCCGTGACAGCCTCCTGCAGAACTTTTTTAGCATTTTCACGCAACAGATGAGATCTTGCACACAAGAACCATTTGGCCAACTCCAAGTGTCCCAGTTTTGCACAGCTGCACATTTTCCATTGTGCAGGAAGGGTCAGCGTGGGCAGCCTGGGGTAGGATTTATCCTCCTCTGCCCAGCTGTAATGTATGCAGGGAAGTCATGGCTTTGCATGGCTATTAAACACCCTATAGTCTATATAAAAACATGCAAAGTTGAGGCTTAATGGCAATAAAATATTATGGGTACTGCCCTCACTCATGGCTGAGCGAGCACGGCCCTTGATT
>WBNQ01001137.1:0-13630 GCA_013401375.1 Spizella passerina | reverse complement strand
TGTGCCAGCTGGACAATGCCAGTAATGGCCATTTCCCAAAAAACAAGACAGACACATGCCAAGATTCAGCCTTTGGCTGTCTCCCTGTGGGGCCAGCCAATTTTTCCACCTGGTCACCACATGGTAATGTTGGAACTGATACAAGAAGCTTAAAGGAGTCAGCCACCCACAGAAGACTGTCATGTGTGTTTGTTAAATTCAGTTTTTAAACCCATAAGCCTCCCATAATACTATCTAGGAACTGGGAGATGTTTGATTGGCTTCCTTGTATATCATTTGTCCAAGCTGAAAGAATCACAGATAAACATGAGCAAACAAAAGCAAACAGTTATCCACTCTTTCTTTTGGTTGTTTTTGGCTTTTTTTGTGTACAACATTGAAACTTGTAGCTTATTTGGGTCTATACAAAAAGGATATGCCAAGGAAAGAGCTGTGCAAGACTCCAAGGTGATTTTGAATTACCCCCAACTTTCATTTCAGCACAATGAATTTCAAGGACACTGAGTTCTGACGAGTTTGGAGATTGCATGAACATAAAATCACATGCAAAACCAATTTGACTACTTGAGTCTCACCTGGATTGCTTTAAAAACCTTATGAAATGGCAAATTTAGCATGTTTTGACACCAGAGTTGTAAAATGAGTAAGATTTAATTGTAGCAGGATATTAGGTTGAAATTCCTGTAAAACCAAGACTGAACAGGGGGTGTCTTTATGTGGTTTCATATTTTGTTGCCCACACGGTAGATTTTTATGACTGATGTCAGAATACTTTAGGACACTCCATGTTTTTAAATGAGATCAATAAACAGAACATCCTGGCATAGTCTAGGAATGGTGGTTTCAAAGTAAATGTCCTGATTAATATTGTTTTATCTGGAAGATGCAGTGCTACTAAAGTCAGACATTGCATCCTTCTATTATTTGGTATTTTGAGGACTGAGAAGAGACTGGAAGAGAATAAGTGTAGGCAGTAGTGGCCTCTTAGCCTTGTTTTCTTGCTGTTTATTGACTTCAGAGATGTTGTTCAAGAGAATGTTTGTGTTTTCAAATGAGAGAGGCTGTGTCTGCTGTGACATCATTGACACTGAAAGCAAGTCAGTTATACAACACCTTTTTAAATGCCCTTAAAAGAAAAAAATTCTCTCTCAGAAATTTAACTGAGAGTTTGATTTATACATCAGAGAGCAAAAAAAATATTCACCTTTCAGTGTCTTTATTCTGCCCCAAGCTGTGTTTGGTTTGATTGCCTCAGTGTGTGTTCTGTGAGTAGTTGGCAGTCTCTTACTCCTGTACCCAGCTGAAGGAAAGAATTTAAGCCTACATTTGTCAGACAAGCCTACCAGTGCTTGTTTGAGCCTCTTGTGTACAGCTCACATCAGCTAAGATAATCTCTCTAATGTGATGGAAATGACTTCACCTGACAAAATCTGCTTTTGGCAAGGTTACCAGAACGAAAAGTGACTGACTGTGAAAATATGAATAGGAGCTGAGGCCATATGTCTCCAAATAGTTTAAGGAACTCACACTGCAAAGAACAAAAAGGATGGACTGCATGAGGGACCAGGGAGATGAAGCCAGGCAATTTAAGGTCAGCACTGTGCTGATTCCAGGGGTAGGCTCATCCCAAAGTGAGCAGCTGGAAGCAATACCTGGCAGATCCCAAGCATTGTGCTTTCCCCAGCACTCAGGAGTCCAGAACTCAATGGCAGTGTGTTTTTCTTTGATGCAGCAGCACCAACAGGGCTGGTCAAAACCAGTGCCACTGTGGAAAATTGTCTCTAGCTGCTTTCATAAAAACAGTTTGTGAATTCTGGCTGGCCTCACAATTAAAAAATAAAAAATGGAAGGAACAAGAATAAAAATGGCTTAATGTTTCAGACTTAAATATATAAAATTGTATCTAAATGCCAAGTACATCCCTATTGAGATGCAAGTACTAGACCTGGGCAAAATGAGGAATTTTCTGCTTTCTCCAAGGGCTGCACAGACCACTTTAGCTCCTAATGCTGGCTGGAAAAACTTTGATAATAACAGGAATGATGGAATAAACACTGGTTTTGGTTGAAAAGGACCTTTAAAGGTCATCTAGACTAATTCCTCAGTGATGAACACATGATGGTATAATGGTATGTCTGTTGTCTGCTGTTGAAGCCCTGAAAGGTACAAGATATTCCTGCTCATACTACCTTATGGCTGTCCAGAGTATGCAATTATTCCATGTAGCAAGAGAAAAGAACTGGGGAATTATTTTTCCCCCCTTTGGAATGATTGGGAAAAGCTCCAGGGCTTATTTAATTCCTTTTGTTCTGCAACAAGGGTCTAGACCAATCAAGTTCCATAAGATAATTAATGTATGCATTTGTTGGGCTATTTTATTTCCATTTATACCTGAGAAGTCAGCATATGTGATGATGGTTTAATGGTTTGATGAATGGGGAAATGTATAGTCAATACTTGGCTCTGCAAATACCATTTGTTTAATCCCTTGATGAGTAATTATTTCATGATTTAACTCCTGAGTAAGTGAATCAGGAGAATCACAGGTTGTACATATTTGATATCTATGTAATATTTTTGAAGGTAGATGTATAAACCTCTGAAATTCTGAGAATTCTTGTGACTTCCCCAAATGTGGCAGCAGGCCCAGCTCAGCCACCACTCTCCCAGCAGAGCTTGGCCTCAGTGTCAGGACAAAAGCACTAACAGCTTCTGGCTGATTCAAGTCACAAGCAAATTTCCTGCTGAAAACTCTCTTCTGCATTCTGGATTGACATTCCAATAGAAGCAGCATGCAGTACATGGCAACATAACTCTCTCGAGTTTTGCTGGATGTGCCTAAATATTGGGATTATAGAATTAGATATTTTTTTCATTTGAGTTAATCACCCCTGCCCCCTTTTTGCTTTTTGAGTGTGTGGCTAAGAAAGGCAGACAGGAGAGTGATTTTCATCTAAACTGCAAATGCCAAAGTGTGACCCTTAAGGAAGCCTTTACAAGAACTGCTCTATTAGTCCAGCACTGAGGTCCATCTTGTCCAAAATCCTTCCAACACCTCCAAGGAGGGACAGTAAAACAGGGAATACCATAAGTATATTACGTAAGGAGTGATTCTTCTCTGCTTCCTTTCCTCCTGTCAGTGATTTGGGGATGAGGGAAGAGAGATGATGTTTTTGACACTTCTGATGAAGGAAATGTGATGTTGACCTACTTCTTCTAATAAGGACTTTGTATTTTCAGCTTGCTTGTAGTTTTGTTGAAAAGTTCAAAGGTTAAAAGTGTATAGAACGTTGAAGGTTAGAACACTGACCTTGAATAAAGAGAAAGGAATCCTGCATCCTTACTGATTGTTAATGTAATAGTGCCATGCCTCCTGTTGGTATTGTCAAAAACAAAGCTAACAAACCCTCTCATCTCCAAAAGCACAGAGTGCATAATTCCTAGTGTTTATATTTTATCTGATACCTTGAAGTTCCCTTATTAATATGCTGAAATAAGTGAATAATAGATTTTTTTTTAAGTCTTCTATAGCTATGAGTCACCTACACAGGTGGGTTTTGGATTTTATTTTGCAGACAATTTTTATATAGTTCAACCAGAATCACCTGTTTACTGTCCAATTTTCTGGACTTGTTTCTGTAACACTTGCATGACTTTTCCAATAAGAAGCTGAGAACTCCCTGATTCTCTGAGTGAATTTGAATGTAGCATAAATTGGTTGCACTTATTACATATTAGGGATTGCATAGTGTTTTGTAGACCTAGGACAATAACTGTGCTAATATTATCTATTAATCATTCTGCAGTAGCTCCAAGGTACATCCATAGAAGAACAGAGCCTTTTTCCTGCTACATGCTGCAAAAATTTAGTGAAAACTGTGCAAATTTGATTTTTTAAAGCACAAACAGTATTTAGCATTTGCCTTCTTTGTGGCTGCATCATGTTTTAAACTGCAAAGAAATACCATTTCATGTATTTTAATGCTGGCTTATTATTTCCTATTTCTATATCTCTTTCTTCAGGGCTTTTTCATCTTTTTGCTGTCTGACACAATAACTACTGTTTCATTTTAAAGATGAAGCTAGTGGGATCACGAGCATCAGTGCCTTTTCTGGAGTAGTGCTATTGGATGCTAATTTTTGTTTGCTTACCAAATAGATGCAGACTGGCACATTTTGTGCATTCAACCTCTGGTTTTACTTTGATCCTGAGACCTGATTCCTGAGTCCTGCTCAGGAATCTTATCTTCCTTGCTACTCTGTTGTTTCTTGTACTGAATGGATTTTCAGGTTGCAGAAGCAGAGGCATGGAAAGATGTTGTTGAACACGTGTGATTTAGAGCACCTGTCATTCTTTTCAGTTCTGCTTCTGTCCTCTTTTATAAAGTAAAGGCATATAATCAACACACAATATCAGTAAAAAAGCACACATGTAAAAATACCTATTTTTGTTGCTTTTCAAGTATGAAGTACCAATGAAGCTGATGTGACATGATGATCTGAATTTCGGTCTGGGTAATCAGCAATTTGTCAGATGTTTACACTGGATTGAAATTGAACTATCATCTGCCCTACAAAGGCATGAAAAAATGCATATTTTTGTAAAGGATCTGTAAAGTAGGTGTGAATCAGAGGGACTTCATAGCCTTATATTTCTGTCTGATAGTGCTACAGCAGCAAACAGTAAAACCAGCAGATGGATATAACTATCAGTCTGATTTTCTGAGGTTGTAATCCTGAAAAATTAAACCATCAAACAAGGAGAAATTTTACATGAGATTTCTTTATATATGTAAAGGGCTCTTAAATTAACACAATTAATAGTTCAGATCAGAGATTTAATGCAACAGAAATATCCAGATCAAAGTAATTCACTATAGTCTAGCTTAAACACCTGAATGACAGTGGGGAGTTGGCCATGTTTCTGCAAAACTTTGTCTGTTGTCTTGTTTAACAAATTTAAATCCAGATTTCTTATGCTGTACTTGGACTAGCAGGAAAGTGGGTTTTATTTCTTTATGTTAAGGCTATTGCAAAGCTGCAGATGTGTTTTAGCATGCAGAAGACAGCTCTATCACCTTTGCAACTTTAAAAGGTCCAGCCCCATTCACTGTGAGGGAATAAGCTCTTGAGGTGTGCACAAAACAATGATGCAGCCTTGAGAGCTGTTAGGAGGGAGGGAAGGAGGGAACCAAGCCCTGGTGCTTTGCTGAGCATTTCCTTTCTCCCAGCTGCAGCATCCATCCCTCAGAGCAGAGGCTGCTCTCTCTGAGGTGAGGGAGGAAAGGTGACCTGGCCGCCTGCCTGAGCTGACACAGCACAATTAGCCCAGCTAATGAACTGTCACAGGATGACAAACTCGATCTGTAATGGCCACAGCAATTGCTGAGCCTTTTCCAGCAGGTTCATTGCGGAAAGATCCTGGCTTTTGGGATGTTCCTTGGCCACGACACTGATTATTCCTGTCCTGTGTAATGTGTCTGTCAACACTCCCACCCTGGAGAAAGCAAAGCTCTCCTGGCATTGCCAGGTTAGAGCAGAGCATCTCAGCATGCTCTGGGTGCTGCTGTCAGCTCCCTGCTGCCTTTGACACCAGAGGCCAAGGGGAGCAGTGCCTGGCACTGCTCTGCAGCTGCCAAAAATACCCTGATGTGACCGTGGCTGAGCAAACCCAGGGTCAGGAGGGCTCCCAGGGATGATGTGCAGCCTCACTTGCTGGGACTGAGCTGCTCGTGGATGTATCTTACAGATTTCTGAGTGAAATGTGATGCCCTGATGTTGTGCTGGGATGTATGAAAGCATTCGTTCTTGCTCGTGTCGCAGGGATCGCGCACTCAGCTGCTTGGAAAGGATTTTGAGAAAAGAGTATCTCTGATGGTGAGATGAAAATACACAGCATTCTTCCAGCTGGAATTTCTATTAAACTAAAAGTTGTACTGGAAAAAAAAAACAACGCATCAGCATACTCCATTTCAATCACATACTAAGCAAAGGCTAGATAGTAATTTGTTTTGAAAATGGAATTCTGAACTAAGTTATCTTTTCTCTAATAAAAATAATAGCATGTTTTGCCAGAAATGGTAATGAAATATGTTATATATATAAAAAGCATGTTTTGCCAGAGGTTTAGGGGTCTTGGCCTCCTCTTTTGGGGCAGCCGTTTTTAAGCAAATTAACTTAATCTAAGTGGTGACAAATATTAATGGCATATGCAGACATTTTAAAGAAATAAAAACTAATTCCTCCTTTGAAAATTGCACAGTGAAATCAGTGGAGATTAATTAATAAGAATCAATCTGGACCAGTGATTCTCTAGGGAATAAGTATTCAAAAAGAATATCCCAATAACCTTAAGTTAAATAGATTTTGACACAAAATTAAATTTTAATTTCATAATAAATTTTACTATTTCTTGGTCATGAATTGAAATGAACAATTTAAAAAAATGTTTTTATCAAATAAATTTAAGCTATTGAAGGGGACTAATTAAATATTTTTGCATGATAAGAACAAAATATTTAATTATGTTTTTTTATTTTCAGGACTTTTATTCTTTTAAAAAAGTAAGTTGCTTGTTTATATGTAAAAAATTAAAAAGGAAAAACAAAAACACATGTTTTTAAAGTACTCATTCAATATTCTGAATACAATTTCAACAGGATTAACATTAAATTTTTAATATGTATTTTGTTAAAATAAAATTTTTGATCAGTTTTTTTTTTAAACTTTTAGAGGTTTCATGCTTTTATGTTATTATATAAACCACCCCGGTCTGAGCTCTGCTTTAGGGCTTTTATTTTTGTTTATAGAATGTGTCAAAAAAGCTGCCCATAAATTGCCGTTTTTTGAAACATGACAATTATTTCAGTAACGTTGACCTCAGAGATAACAGGCCATTTTCTGCTGATGTCAACTGATGTCACTTCACCAAAGACAAAGCCTCTGAACCACAGCTGATTAGGGCTCTGTATCCTGGAATTTCAAATAAATATTAGCAGGTTTCCTGATGAAACCTCTTTATTCCTTGAGAGCTGGTTGCAATTCATATAAATATACACTCTAGTCAGAGAAATGCAGTGACAGATTAGGTTACAGCAGGAAATGTCCCAGGCTCTGTTCTCTGTGCAAAAGGAGCAGCACAGTCCTGCTGCTGCAGAGGGTCCCAGCCTGTCCATGGAGCCCTTGGTCTGGGGAGAGCCAGCAGGGCACAGGGAGCTGCCTCTCCTGCTTTCAGCCTGGCAAAAGGCACTAAAACATAAATAAATTCCTCCCCTTTTGCCTCTGAGCAATTGCTGCAGTTGTCACAGGCTTATTATGCACATAATGTCCATGAGCTTGTGTGCCAGCTGTGCTGGCTGGAAAATCTGAGGAGTTCTGTACTTTCAGGACACCTTTGTTTATGCTGATGAGATTTCCCTCTCTAACACTGGAATCCCACTCTGACATTGCTGTGTATTGTTGTTAGGTAACTCAGACTTCCTAATGAAAATTAAGATCCATTAAATCTCCTGATTTCATTCTGCAATAAGGCTGCAAGAGGTTTTATTTATAAATGACCGTTTTTTTCCTCTGTTGAACACTTTGTCAGCAGTTTTAAGGGTGCCTATAAACACAAAATGGATCTTTACCTAATGGGTTACCTTCCTCCTTGTCCTTTGTTTTCTGCATTGACTATCTAAGTTTTAAATAAGTTGTTCCTACCCCTGGGTGAGCATTTGTCATATCAGATTGGTAAGCCAATAGTTATCTGAGATTTGTTATTGCTAAAGCTGATGTTACCAATTTTTCTTTACTTTCGAGAGTTTTTCCCCAATTTGCCTGCCCTGAGTGATGCCAGGAAAATAAAAGGGTAGGTTGGGTGAATAAAATAGAATCTTTAATAGAGAATATGATTATTCATGGTCCTCACATCACCAGTATCAGTATCTAGAAAAGATGGGTGTTCAAATGTACACTTTTGAGGTTCCAGTGGACCCTAAATAAAGATTATCATCAGTGGAGCTCTGTTCCCAATATGTGCAGTTTCCATACACAGATGTGGGCAGAGCCAATTGTTTCTGTTATATCCATTTCCTCTGTATTGAGGAACTTGACATTATCTCCTGCATTTGCATCTTCCCTGCTGTTGTTAGCAGGGTTCTGTGGGCACTGGATGCTGTGAATCATTAGCTGACCTACTTTTTATCAGCTTTTATCTGGTGCCTTCTGGCTCCTTTAGAACATGAGCTTTCCTCTCTGTGTGCCTCCCTCACTCTTTCTCAGTGCTTAGTTTTCAAAGATGTTTTCCTCCAAAATATTAGTGGGAACCAGAGGGACAACAACATCAAAGTCAGCATATATTTATTTCTTTGTTTTTCCACTAGTACTTGCCCTTAGGTAGTATTTAAAAATGAGGAATTGATAATTACAAGAGATGTTATAAGTAGGAGATCATAAGGTGATTTACTGGGAAATGGAAGTATTTTGTGGTTTTATTGCTGCCTTCATGGGGAGAATCACCAGTATAGACCTGGGGCTCAGGTTATGTTGACTCTGAAGTCTCAGGGCTGGTGGATACTTAGGTAGAGGCCAGTCTTTGTAAGTTGCTGATGTTTGAAAAAGCTTCTGCTCTGCAATAAATAATTCTGTGGTATAATCTGTTAATATTGTTAGCAAAGCTCATATGTGTCTCTGTCTAACACACCCCATCACAAGAGCTTGCTATCAGCATTTCTTACCTTTTTTAAACTTGTCACTCTGTGTGAAAATTGCATTGTCAGGTATCTGCCCAAGGCTGTATTTTTTCTGTGTCAGCCAGAATGATTCAGCTATTTCAGGGAATGAATTTAGTACAAAATATATTTTCTCCTTCTTGGATATATAGATTGAGACCAGCTAGGACCTATATATTTAAGTAGGCACTAGAAACTTAGCTAAAGTGTTCCTCTGATGGCCAAGTACCTTCTCCTGACTTCATTAGAGAAAAACTTGTTTAATTTTGTTGAATTATGACTCTAGTGGGGTAAATAAAATTGGTGCATTCTAGTGTTCAAACAAACTACACAGAGCTTGTTCCAGCCCAAGGCACTAGGAGCAGGGAACGTGGTTCCCCTGCTTTATGTAATGTGAAATGAGGTGTCAGTGGGAGAAAATAATGAAAAAAGACTTGGCTATGTGGAAGATAGTAAAACTGGAAGCTGGTGAGAGAGAATATTTGTACCTAGAAACCACAGATCAGAGACTTAGGCAATAGCTGGATGGAGAAACTAGAACAGAACAAGGCAGGAAGCAGAGAATGGAGAAAAGGGAGTACAAAACAGAGTTTAGGCAAGCATGAATTATGAGGAATCTGATCAAAAGCTCCAGGATAATCCACATTGAGTTGTTTTGATGCTGGATCAAGGTCCTGGCACTCAGCTGTGTCTTGTGTCACACTCCACATCCCCAGTGTAACAACTTCCATGCTTGGTTACTCCTTGACCACCTTTCCCAGCAGCAGCCTCTGCCAAAGGCAATCTCCTGTGCCATCCGTGCCTGGCAGGAGCTGGGCTGGCACAGCTGAGCCCCTCCTGGAGGGCCAGCCTGGCCCAGTGGCCCTGAGTGCTGGGAGGGCAGTGCCTGGCAGCTGCAGCCTGTCCCTGTCTGTCTGTCTGCAGCCTGTTCCTGTCTGTCTGCCTGTCTGTCTGTCTGCAGCCTGTCCCTGTCTGTCTGTCTGTCTGTCTGCAGCCTGTCCTGTCTTCTTCTGCAGCCTGTCCTGTCCCTGTCTGTCTGCAGCCTGTCCCTGTCTGTCTGTCTGTCTGCAGCCTGTCCCTGTCTGTCTGTTTGTCTGTCTGCAGCCTGTCCCTGTCTGTCTGTCTGTCTGCAGCCTGTCCCCTTCTGCAGCCTATCCTGTCATTTTCTGTCTATCTGCAGCCTGTCCTGTCTGTCTGCAGCCTGTCCCGTCCCTGTCTGTCTGCAGCCTGTCCCCTTCTGCAGCCTGTCCTGTCCCTGTCTGTCTGCAGCCTGTCCCTGTCTGTCTGTCTGTCTGCAGCCTGTCCCTGTCTGTCTGTTTGTCTGTCTGCAGCCTGTCCCTGTCTGTCTGTCTGTCTGCAGCCTGTCCCCTTCTGCAGCCTATCCTGTCATTTTCTGTCTATCTGCAGCCTGTCCTGTCTGTCTGCAGCCTGTCCCGTCCCTGTCTGTCTGCAGCCTGTCCCCTTCTGCAGCCTATCCTGTCCCTGTCTGTCTGCAGCCTGTCCTGTCCCTGTCTGTCCATCTGCCTGCATCCTGTACCCTTCTGCAGCCTGTCCCTTTCTGCAGTCTGTCCTGTCCCCATCTGTCTGTCTGCAGCCTGTCCTTTCCCTGTCTGTGCTGCCCGCAGACAGCAGCCAGGCTGAGCCCTGGCAGAGCAAGGAGCCTTTGTGCTGATTCAGCAGTGCTCACTCCAGAGCAGCCCCCGTGCTCTGGGGACCAGCCCTGGCAGCAGCCTGCAGCAGGCTGCACAGGGTGGTGACCTCAGCCAGGTCTCTCTGGACTGGATTTATTGAGCCTTGGCCAAGCCTTAGAGCAAGTCCAGGCTCCTCCAGGTCCTCATGGGCTTTTCCATGGCCCTCAGCACTGCTGGTTTGAGTACCCAAGCAAAGGGAAGCCAAAATGAGGTTATGCTCTGGCCACTTTGGGGATGGCATTTCCTGACTCATGTGTGCTTGACTCTATAACCCCAAAGCCCTTGCAGCATAGAGGGATTTCCCCTGCTCTCTGCCTACAGCTAAATTTGGGCTCATATTGATAAATCTCCATAAAAACAGGGAACTGAGTTTGTGGAAGTCCTCTTGGGGCCTGTTTTTATAGTACAAATGCTGCTTACAAGGAGACACTGTTGACTGAACAAAAAGTTGCACCAAGTATATGATTATCTTGGGTGCATTCTGAATATGACTGGAAACTACTGCACTGTAATGAACAGTTATAGTTCCCACACTACAAATATTTTTAAAGTGAATTTTTGTACTTTATCCATGAGCAGGATACTATGGTAAAATATTAAGCAATTAATTCTAAATTAGTGTGAATTTGAATGTGAATGAACCAAAGATTGGCATATCATAACCAAAATATATTTTAATTTTTCCCTGTAAGAATGTTAGAAATCACAGGTATACACCTAGATTTGCTATTGTAATGGGTGTTTTAATAGGGTTTTGGAGGGTTTTTATTATTATTTATATTTCTGGCTGAAGATTTCAGTGGAGATCTGTTTCAGTTTGTGCTACTCTGGAGACAAGGAGTGTTCTAAGAAACCAATCAACTATTTAGAAATTAGCAGCTCTCTGCATCTTTATCTCAAAACTATGTCTGTCTGCAAAGCAGTGGTGTGTTATTAACTAAAATTTGATGATGTTAAAAAACACCACTAATTGCCTAAGAAACTTAATTCCTCCTCAGTAAGACTGATTCTGCTAGAGGAGAAATGATGAAGAACTTGGGGGCAGACNAAATAAAAAGCATAAAATGTAAAACAGTCTTTCTAGAGGAATATGCTTTCACAAAACACCTTGAATTAAGCTCAAGATGAAAAATAATCTTCAAAATGCTGCAGTAAGACTTATGGAAATGGCACAGGGAGAAGCTTTTTGTGCTGCAAAAGAGGAAAGTCTTGCATGGCTCTTATTTCAGCCTAAATTAATTTATTAAAAGTTTTCCTTTTGTTCTGTTATTATTTAAATTATACTTTTCATTTTTTAAAATATGTCCTACCATTGAATCTCAGGGCATTTGCATGCATTAATGAAGTCTAAAGACAGCCTTAAAACTGATATTTTCTCTTTCAGCAGGGATCCCCTGTTGCTGTGTTTGTGCATGTTACAGCATAACTGAGCTCTCATTTTTGGACACCACACCAGCACTACTGTACTGCAAATCATTGCCATCAGTAGCATCCAGAACAATGCTTTGTAAATCACTTTGAGATAAATATTTTAGATTACCATTTTGGCACAGAAAAAAGTGAATTACCTTCCTCTCAGACAAAGAAAGATATAAAACTTATACCAGGTTTTATCACATAGAAATTGATGCTGACAGAGAGATTAGTAGATGTGTTGATGTGGCAGAAATTTGGGAAATCCCAGAAAAGAGATGCTTAAATACCCTTAATCCATAGACCTCGGAAATTTCACCAGCCAAATTTCCAAATTTCATCCAATTTCTTCATTGGTGAAGCTTCTACCAATCTGAAATCAGGTGAATAAATCATGGCTCTGACACTGAATGTCACCAAAGACTGGGAACTCAGGAGCAGTTCATTGTTCTCATGAAGGTCAGACTTCCCATTTCCTTTATCTTCTATTTCATCCTGTTTTCTTGTATCATCTTTGTTTTGAGACTTTATTCTTCTTCCAAAAAACAGAGCATTTTATAGCATGTTGATCAAATACTTGTATCAAAATCTAACTTTTAGTCATACTAAGGTCTTCATTCTTTATGTTCCTAGGGGAAAAAACCAGGAAGAAATCAGGTGGGGAAAAAAATTTCGGTTGTTAGTTCTGAAATGTCTCTCCTCTTCGTGCATGAGTCTTCTTTTTATGACCATTCATAACTTCATCTGCTGTCACCATGTTCTATTTTCTATCTTCCTGGAACAGTTCAATTCATCTAAACAGCTCATTTTATCACTGCCTCCCTTCCCTTAGCCAGTGCAGTACATTTACAATGCATTTTTGACATATACTGATACATGTTGGTGCCCCATTTTTTACCATAATTGTCAGTCAAAGGGATGTCAAAGGGATATTAAAATCACTGAAGAAATACTCCCTAACTCAGCTCAGAGTTTTTTGGGAATGCCCTGAGAGTGACCAGAATGAGTGACCAGTTCTGGTTTTTCAGCTGTGTGAGCATGGAGTTGTCCTCCAGTGATTTCAGACGAAATATTTACATGGGAAAAATTAAATTATGTTACTGTCACAAACTACCCTGATGTGTCAAAGCAGAACTCAATAAAGGGGTAAACAAGGAGTGAGATGCTCATCTGAAGGAGAAAGGAAATGTCTCTGCTGAGCTGCTCCTTTGGGAGGCTTGGCAATTGCTGTGATTCCCATAAATACTTATTTTCTACCTGAAATCTCATTCAGACTGTGCTCCTATCTGATCTTTCATCAGCTACTGTGTTAAAAGTTTCAATCAAATATGAAATCCTTAAGCATAAAAATAATTTATTGAATGATCTTCTCACTTTGTTTCTTGAGGCCAAAATGAACATAAACTTAGAACATGTGTTTTGGTTATTCTGATAAAATTAAAAATTTATAAGTCTTTTCAAAAGAGACTTTTTCTTTAATGTTAGTGTGTGCAGTAAAATTAGGTGAATAATACATATTTTGGAAATATTAGAAATTATCGAGTCTGGCACTCCGAGTTTAACTCTGTATGAAAAACACAATGAGTTATTTTTAATCTCTGTGAAAAAGATTGTTATTTATTAGCCAAATGTTAAATAAATATCAAAGTTATTAAAGCTGTCTTTCTAAAATTGCTGTTCCTTAAAAAATCAACACTTGAGAAATATCAAACTGTGAGACTCTGTATTTCAGCTCACCTGTAGATATGATTTATTGCATAATTTTAGAGTAGATACTACAGAGTGTCTAGAATAAAGAAAATTTTAGTTTGTGGT
>WBNQ01001135.1:1276-14657 GCA_013401375.1 Spizella passerina | reverse complement strand
TCAAAATTTTGTTGAGAATGTATGGGTTTTAATACACAGCTTTATTTTGTGGGATCTTAAATTTATGGGCCATGTTGCCTACTACCATACAATCCTGAAGCTCATTGATAAACATTTATATCAGAGAAACATGAGAAAATCAATGACAGGATATGTTGAGTTCAGATACACACGGTATCCTGAGGTCCAGCTATTCCTTTTAAGTAATTTCAACTAAATTCTCAGCCTTCTTAGAACTGACATAATAAACATACTGATTCTTTACTTCTGCTGTTTCATGGCTGTACATACATATAAAAAAAGAAACTAGAACGTTTTCATTCACAGAGGTAATTGTCACTCACAGATTTTGCTAGTGGTACAAATAATTCCCAATTGTTTACCAACTGAATGCAAATAGGTATAGCATAAACCAAAAAGTAAAACATTTGTGAATGGTTGCCAATCCCCAAGAAAGCCAAAACAATGAGTAAAATTACTTTTCTTTCCACTGATAGCAGCCAGGCACTTCAAAGGTAAATCTCACAAGATGCACTGCTTATAGACCCAAGTTCTGGGTGTACAACAATTATGCACAGCCTCTTACTGGAGTTGGGTTTTATTGACAGCAGACAGAGAAGCCCCCAAGCTTATCCTGAGAGTACCTCCAAAAATACTTACTTTTTGAATAAACCCAGCTAAAGATTAGTCTTGTTCAGATTGATAGTTTCAAGAGAATAGAGTTCCCTATAATCCATCAACATTCCTATTTTGGATCTGCTACCTAATTGTGTTGCACAGAAGGACAGTGATCTGTCAAAGAGTTAACAGCTGTAATCTCAGAGGTTCACAAATAATTTTAGTAGAAGTAAATTGTGTCTCACTTGTGACAATATAGTGAAGAGCAGTCTGTTCACAACCTTAATGCATCTGAAACAATTTAAACTGTATTTTCAGAGTCTTTAGCAAGGCTCTTGGTCAAAACTCTTAAATTTAACCACTATGGAGTAAGTTCAAGGTGCTAGCAGAAACCAACTGAAAGCTTTAGAATGCAAAAATGTTTCCAGCAGAGGTGCAGCTACAATGCTAAATGTCCTCAAAATGTGATCAGGAACAAAGAGATAAAGTTGACACCATGTGCCATCAGTGTTTCAGCAAAGTCCCAACTGGAAATTGAGACTGAAAAACAGTGGAAGGCTCTTCCAATGCTATGGGTCTGTGTCAGGTTAGGTAAAATTCAATATTGGTGAAGGTGAAATATAGAAAGGAAGAAAACCCTACCTTACAGATTCAACAATAAGCTCAAATTAGCTACTACTAACTTAGGAAAAGAGATTGTAAAGTATTATCCACCATTATTTCAAAATGCCCATTCAGTGCTCATCAGAAGTCAAAGATACAAAGCAGGATACTAAAGACTCCTAGGAAAGGAGCTGAGAATGAGAACAGAAACGTGTTATTATGCCACACTATATGCAAACATTGTGATCTCATCTTGAGCGCTGCATGGTTATAATTATCACCCCAAGAATAGAGAAACAGAGGTGTCTCAGAAAATTAAAGTGTAGGTACAGGCTGACTCCATTGTAAGATTTTTCAGACTGGAGAAGAGACAACAGAAGTGAAATTATGAGAATGAGGCTTCTAAAACCACAAGCAGGATGGATGTGATGAATTTAAAATAAAAATTACTATGTTTCAGAATAAACTGTTAAAAAATTCAATAAAGATATCAACTAAAGTTTAAGAGCAAGAAATTAAATTCCCTCCAAACATAATGAATGCTGTAGGATGTTAAGAGTCCAAGGAGCATATATAGGTTTTAAAAAAACCTAGGCAAACTCTTGGAAAATACTGTATTCATACTGCATTCAATTGCAGAAAACTAGAATAAACATCAGAGAAATGAATACTACAAGCTTGCTCTATTAGTTATTAGTAACAAGAATTAATTTGACCATTGCTACAAAACAGCAGAGACAGGAGTAATGCAGGAACAGATTTCAGGATCTGCCATGTGGATAAAGCACACTAAACACACAGCCCCAGACATGAAAGTAGATGGGCATGCTATCAAAACATATGGTGCTTTTTAAACTGTTCATTAAAACACTTCTAACACTCTCTGAATTAAAGTTTTATTGGTAAAATGTTATCTCCTCCTAAAACTCTTTTCAGAAATTAATCTGAACCTTTACAGTAGCACAAATATCAACCACATAAAGCAGAATCACTGCCCTCATTTAAGAAATTTGCAGCTGGTTGATGCAAGTCAACTTTCTCCTCATGTGACCACGCTAGGTTTGAGACCTTTAGCTCAAGAATTTTATCTGAACACTTGCTTGAAAACTAGCCCCACAGCTTCCATGGAAGTGCCATCATTCATTCCAACACTATGAATGGTTTATATAATATATATTCCATGAATTTACATTACTTTAGAATATGCTGTTCTGTATGCAACATATTGCAACACAAGTTCCTCACTTTAACAGGAATTCGAGTTTCACTAAGTCATGAACACACAGCATACCTTTAAAGGTTTGTCAGGTTTTAGCTGACAATTAAGTTTTGTCATTTCAAGAGAAACATAAGGGACACAGACTTGTCTTGGATTCTTCCACACTAGCAGTTTTTCTCATCAAATGCTCCTATAAATGGCAAGATTTTTTGTCAGACAATTCTTGCACATTAATGTATTTGGGTGTGGGAGTGGAGCTTTTGAATAATTTTACTGAAATGTACCACTACCTATAGAAAATGGAGGGGTTTAATTTAGTTTCAAGGGAACAGAGATTCCTAGACAAACTGGTTTTGAAGATCCTATTTTTATTCTCTTTTCTTTCTTTTTTTTGCTATTTTTGTTCTACTTGCACCTTTATCTGCCATGCCTTTTTCAAGTCTGTCCTCTGCCCTCACCTCTCAGAACACAACCCTGTTCAACCACACCATCTTTCCCCTCCCACTTTTTGCATTCTTGCATTCAGTGTTCACATTTTCTGTGAATAAAATAAAGGACATCAGCAATTAAAAACACTTATCGAGACACATTCATTTATCCAATAAAAAGCCATAAAAGTTCCCTCATTTTCACCCAGCTGGTCTTTTCCCCAGTCACTGCTTTTCTTGGTCAACCACTGCACTAAGTTTGAAATCTGGTGTAAAACTGGATATGTGAACCCCAAAAGTCATTACAGCAAGATTTTTTAACCATCACTTCCCAGTCTCCTGGGGAAGACCACAAAACACCCACAAAAGCAAACTCAGAAGGGGAAAACCTATGACCACCAACTTTTCCTAGCTACTCAAAGTCTACAAGTTAAAGAGAGTCATAGCTCTGCTGTATATGGCCTGTAGAGCAGTAAATTCAATAAGGATTTCTGAACATGGTAGAAATTCAGCAGTAAACAACTGAGCTGAACAAACACAAACAAGTTCAGCTAGCAAACTGTAAATGAGCTTGGCCTGAAGGGTCCAGGTCAGATGGTGCCATCATCAGCACAGCAACTACAAGATGAATATGAGCTCTCCTCAGAACAGCACAGCAAGACCCTATGCTACCATTAAACTTCACAGAGACCTTAAAGGTCACAGCTGAAAACCACACAAAACTACTGAGCTGCTGCTGTCCCCCTCCAATCACAGATTAAAATGACTAATACTCCTGTTAAGCAGCTAACAGAGCAATGAAGCAAGAGAGAGTCATTAAAATGATTGAGATTGTTCACCACAGATATCAGCTTCCATAGTGCTGCACTGAATTATTTATTAATAAGTTTCCACTGCTACAGAAGTGTCAGCTGAACTCACTCCAGCTTCACCACTCTGTGCACACTAACAATTGCCAGTGTACAAAATATGCTTGAGGGGGGCCTTCCACGAATAATAATGGCCAGTAACATGTAAATCTTGTATTTTTTAAAGAAATACTACAAATATTCCAAACAAATTAAACCTTTGCTATAGAAAAGTCACTCAACAAGGGAAGAATGTCTTGTTCTCTGGTCTACTTCCAGTTTTATTTCTAGAGCTACCTCTTACTTGTGGTGGCACACATCTCTGGGGAGTTTCTTGTTTGGTGGAAAAGTTGACTCCAAGACTTCTTTTCCTTCCCTTTCCATGGAAATTCAGGATATCATCCAAACACAACCATCTGCTTCTACACCCACAGAAGCCCTCACAGCACGGGTACACAGCAGTCTGTGTAACACCTCTACTCCTCCCTGGCACCTCCCAGAAGGAAGGGAGAGGCACGGGCAGCCTGGGTGGTAGGGACCCAGCTCATCCCAGCTCCCCACTGCTGGCACCACCAGCATCCAGGCTGTGCCTGGTCACTCTCCAGAACGCTGTATGCTCCTGAATGACACTGCAAACCTACATAAGCCAAAGTTTTATTTATCAAGCTGCATGTTATGCTTCAATGTCACGTTCTGTAAGTTTAGTGCAATTCATGACCATCTTGATATTTTTTAGCATGCAAGTGAATGTTCCCAAACCACTAAAAATTTGCATCCATCTCCTCTAAATCCCAGCCAAGGGAAACAAACACAAGCAACGTCTCATGCTCTTGGTTGGAGCACGTTTTGCCATTTATTCCAATAGAAGGTGACTGCAGTCAAGGGAAAGGAGAATTAATTCCATGCTACATGATTAGACTCCACAATGTCACTCTTACAGCACATAGCCAGAAACCTTAAAGGACAGAAAGTGACAATGTGATCTTCCACTCCATCTCTGGCCTAATTTGTTCATAAATCTTGCCTAAATTAACTCTTGCTTTTTAAGTTTCCAACACAGTAAGTTGCTCTACAGATAATTATTCCTCATTGTTACAAATCTTGTAACTTCCACTCTAATGTTCTTAAGCTTCAATTTCCCTCACTGAAAATCTCTTATATCTGGTCCAAGAGCCCTTGCACTACAGAATTAATATTTTCCACAACACAGAAATAAAGTCACATCTCTGTTGTTTCTAGAGCACGGTAACTAGGCTGCTATTATTGACATTTCCACCTGGAACCATCTTTCCAAAGCATCACAGGGATATTCTCTGAACCATTCCCACTTAGTCAATCAACATCCTTCCCGAGCAGTTGACATTTGTAGCTACCACACAGGTGGGAAAACTTCCCAGCTTCCACTCATACATTTAAATTTTTTTCCCAACCATACCACTGCACACTGAGCTCCTCTTCAACAGCCCACCAAACTCTTCCTCCACCTGATACATTCCCCTCCAGCCCCACATGACTGGTTTTCAGAAATTTTTGCCATCTTATCAATACAGAACTTCACTGTTTATCTCTAGAGAAATCAGTTCTGTCTCCTGTGTTATTTATTCAAAAACCTACCCACAAAAACAATCAAAATGAAATTTCCTACACATATTTTACTCAAAATATTCATTAACAAAGCTTGGTATAACATGCTGGTGACTGTTCCATTGCATCTTTAAACAAATGGCTTTAACAAGCTTTTTAATCTAAAGCTAATACCTCATCACAACAGCTGTACCTTTGTGGAGCACACTTTTAAGGACTCAGCTCCCACAGGACAAGTTATTCCCAACTCCCAATGACATCCCTGCAATCCAGAAAGTCACCTCATGTCTCTTTCCCACCTCCAGACAAACCAACATCGCTGACAAGCTCAATGAACCCTAAACCAGCAACATCCCTCTCACGTTTGCAAGCAGTGCGCTACATTTATCATGCACTGGCCTGGTACCTTGGGTGATAGTTTGTAATAGTTCATGACAGAACTGCAGCAGGGCTGTGTAAATGACAATGCACAGAACACCTGCAAAATGCTACCCAAGGATTCATCTCACAGAAACCAGTGGAGTTGCAATAGTGGGTCTTTCCATAGTCATAAAACAAGAGGCTATACTCAAAATATTAAATTGTTCATTCATTAAGCTGGGCTAAAACCACTTCAATACAAATGCAGAAGCTGTTGTAACCTAAAAACTGAATGCTCCTGTTCCCACAGCTGAAGAATAAAAGGGGAAACATACTCAGTAATGTTTCTCACTATCAATAATCCAGTTGTGGTAAATGAAAATGTCTGTGGTATCTTTCATGAAGCATAGTTAACAATTGCTTCTCACAGCAAATATGAAATTGGATAATGTCAACAATGCCAACAGAGAGCTGCACAGGATTCCTTCCCTCTCCTCACCATCGTTTTATTCTATTAACTTCTGTTACTGGGGAATAAAATCACTTAAATAGGGTTTTAAACAAGTCAGGAATAAAAAAAAAAAAAGAGCCTTCCTTCCTCTGTCATTAGGGATCTACAATAGTCCAAACCACATGACTAAGTATATTTACCATGTTTTATTCTACTGTAACGCCAGGATTCAACTGTGGTCCATGCACTTTCTAGAAAGTTAAGCCAATGAACAAAATGTTTCATTTCCTCTGCCCTTCTTCCCCTCTTATCCTGTACATTTCCAGGTTTAACAAGCTGGAGGATTTTAGAAACACTGCCTTCCCTCCTTCATCAAGAAGCATTTCATGACATCCACCAGATATATTCATGAAGGGTAAGATCCAGTTCACTAAAAACATTAGACCTTGTCATGGAAGACAGTTTGCCAGGGCTCTAAGCCGGAGATTATTTCATTTTAAGCATTTCTGAGGTAAATTGCATTTCTTAGAGTGGTAATCTCATAATAAACTGAAGCATATGTACAGTGAAAGAAACTTTTGTATTTAACCAAGCCAAAATGACACTCTCAAGACATTAAGCTTATAAAAAGTAGCCCCAGGTTATCAAATGCCAGCAGTATGTCAGCATCTGTGTTGTGAGTGCCAAAAAGTGATGCTGCTGACAGAAGAAACAAGTTTGTCTGAAAAGTCAGCACCTGTGTTTTTGACTCAAGCTTGCTCTAGGAAGAAGAAAAACCTGAATATTAAAAGACAAGCTATTGATACCATTTTTTTCACCAAACATCTGGGACATCCCACAACGTCCTTGCTCTGTAGAACTCAAGTGACCCATGAGGAGCAGTTCACTACATCAAGCTTGTGCCACAGTTTCCTTACAGAGCCTAGTAAATCTGCACCTAAATTCTTACCCTTTCCTCAATTTTGTGTCATATACCATTATTTTTACAACAGGGAACAGGCCAGGGATTAACAAAAATTTAAAAAAAGCTATGAACATCTGAATATTCACTACAGTACCATTTCTCAGCAAAACCACTTTTTGGTGTTTCCTTCAGTGCGAAAAAGGTCTCAGTAAAGTTCATCTCACCTGCAAAAATTTAATAAAACTTGGCATTTCCAACACTTGCAGTTTTCTTTAAAATGTCAGCATGTTCAGATTTGTACAGTGCTCTTGAGCCTTCTGGGTTTTTTTTTTTTAATTTTCTCCTATCTCTGCACGGGATGAGGAAACTGAGAACTTGTCAGCTCCCAAACTGGTTTACATAATAAACCAGCCCTAATTAGAGCCTGAATCTGCTAGAATCAGCATCATGAGGGATCTCCCTATTTCCCTGAGTATCTCAAAGACTACACCACCAGACATTATGGACAGAGAAGCACCTATTACTGACCTTCAAATAGTTATTGAACAGAACCCATGAAAACTCTCAGTGTAAATGAAATGAAATTTGACTGAGATTCTATGCTGAAATATATAGCTCTGTAAAATTTTCCTGCATTAGTTCTTGGTGGCAACACAAAATTTTAGCATTGAAGCTAACTATGGAAAACAGCAAAATGTCTAAATCTTTTACATCACTATGGAGGGACATATCAGGAACTCTGTTTTTCAAAGAAAGCCTATTATGGCAAAAAATGTCCTCCTCCATTTTAGGCACCACTGAGAACTTCAATCTGATTTTTTTAAATTCGGTGCCAGAGATGCTTTAGAATTTTTAACACTTAACATCCATGTGATGATATTTAAATCATTATAACAAAACCACAAAGGCAACACTTCCAGTTTCACACAAGTCTCTCAAGTGACCTACAATATGCACTGCCTCAAAAAACTCACTTTTATTAGTTTTTCTCTGGTGAGGCTTCCTCTCCCCTAGACACTCTTCCATCATTAAGCCAACATGCAAATTAAACAAAATACTGAGTTTTGTATCATTTGGCTTTAAAAAGACCACAAAGACAAAAATAAAAACCATTTACACTGTAGTAAGCAACACGATGGCTTATATTTTTCTCAACAATATTTCAGCATTCTTTTCTTCTCCCAGCCCTCCTCACTATCACAACCCTCAGGAAGACTCATGCATTTTCTGTTATAAAATACCTGAGTTTCCATCAAAAGGGGCTGAGAACTGACATGCCACCATGCTGCCTGTCAGTGTTCTTGCTGCCCCATACCATTAATTCAACTCTTCTGCTCACAGGAAAGTTGCCACCAGCAGCCTCTGCCAGCAAGATCCTACTGAAAAAAACTGCAAAAGTCTGCTGGAATTGATGAGTGTGCTCATTACAAAATATTTTGTCTCCACTATTGACAGTGTTTTCNCTGTGTTGTGAGTGCCAAAAAGTGATGCTGCTGACAGAAGAAACAAGTTTGTCTGAAAAGTCAGCACCTGTGTTTTTGACTCAAGCTTGCTCTAGGAAGAAGAAAAACCTGAATATTAAAAGACAAGCTATTGATACCATTTTTTTCACCAAACATCTGGGACATCCCACAACGTCCTTGCTCTGTAGAACTCAAGTGACCGATGAGGAGCAGTTCACTACATCAAGCTTGTGCCACAGTTTCCTTACAGAGCCTAGTAAATCTGCACCTAAATTCTTACCCTTTCCTCAATTTTGTGTCATATACCATTATTTTTACAACAGGGAACAGGCCAGGGATTAACAAAAATTTAAAAAAAGCTATGAACATCTGAATATTCACTACAGTACCATTTCTCAGCAAAACCACTTTTTGGTGTTTCCTTCAGTGCGAAAAAGGTCTCAGTAAAGTTCATCTCACCTGCAAAAATTTAATAAAACTTGGCATTTCCAACACTTGCAGTTTTCTTTAAAATGTCAGCATGTTCAGATTTGTACAGTGCTCTTGAGCCTTCTGGGTTTTTTTTTTTTTTAATTTTCTCCTATCTCTGCACGGGATGAGGAAACTGAGAACTTGTCAGCTCCCAAACTGGTTTACATAATAAACCAGCCCTAATTAGAGCCTGAATCTGCTAGAATCAGCATCATGAGGGATCTCCCTATTTCCCTGAGTATCTCAAAGACTACACCACCAGACATTATGGACAGAGAAGCACCTATTACTGACCTTCAAATAGTTATTGAACAGAACCCATGAAAACTCTCAGTGTAAATGAAATGAAATTTGACTGAGATTCTATGCTGAAATATATAGCTNTTATAACAAAACCACAAAGGCAACACTTCCAGTTTCACACAAGTCTCTCAAGTGACCTACAATATGCACTGCCTCAAAAAACTCACTTTTATTAGTTTTTCTCTGGTGAGGCTTCCTCTCCCCTAGACACTCTTCCATTTAAGCCAACATGCAAATTAAACAAAATACTGAGTTTTGTATCATTTGGCTTTAAAAAGACCACAAAGACAAAAATAAAAACCATTTACACTGTAGTAAGCAACACGATGGCTTATATTTTTCTCAACAATATTTCAGCATTCTTTTCTTCTCCCAGCCCTCCTCACTATCACAACCCTCAGGAAGACTCATGCATTTTCTGTTATAAAATACCTGAGTTTCCATCAAAAGGGGCTGAGAACTGACATGCCACCATGCTGCCTGTCAGTGTTCTTGCTGCCCCATACCATTAATTCAACTCTTCTGCTCACAGGAAAGTTGCCACCAGCAGCCTCTGCCAGCAAGATCCTACTGAAAAAAACTGCAAAAGTCTGCTGGAATTGATGAGTGTGCTCATTACAAAATATTTTGTCTCCACTATTGACAGTGTTTTCAAATCCTGTCTCTCACATGGTAACATTGAGTCAGGCAGAAAAACAAACATTTCCACTACCTATTTAAAGCTGAAGCTCACTAATTGGAAGCTTGCTCTCTCTTGGACGATGCAGAAAACATCTTAAGCAGTGGTAGGCAGACAGCACGATGTATGACAGAACACCTGATTGCAGTCAGGTGCTAGACCTCTACCATTTCATATTGGGTCACCCAAACATTTTCTTGCTTTTCACATGGTCCTGGAAAGCCCAGCTTGCTGATTTAGGAGCACTGAGATCTCTGAGATGTGTTGGAGTCACCTCAGAACACCCAGGCATGCATTTGCTGCCCTACTGACAAGCTCAGCTCGCTAGACCAGCACAAATTTCTAGCAATGGCCTGATTTGTACACACAGTAATACAGGTGTAACTACAAGGTGGTTTCCTTTTGGACAGCTGAGTGTACAGAAATAGAAGAGAGCCAGAAATGCAAGAGCAGCAGTGGTTTAGCCAGTAGCCCAGCTAGCCCTCCACAAGGCAGGAGCAGCAAGCAGATGGAGGGAAGCTGAGCACTTTGGCAAAGCTCTGGGCCCGTGAGGCTGCACAGGGAGAGCACATGCAGAAACAGTGTGAAGAAAGGAACTGTCACACGGGGACTGAACAGTAAATAATTCTCAGGCTAGGGCAAGTGTTGAAGCCAGGACTGAAACAGAAGGCATCAACTGTAAAAAAGGATGTACTAAAATGCATGAGCAACAACACTGGCTCTCTATACCTGTCAGCTAGAAAAAGGAAAATGCTTCATCTAGACAATTTATGGAGGTTAAACTTTCTATACAAATTATAATATGACTGAGGACCAGGAAGACATTTTAATTCAATCATTGATAGGAATGTTTCCTTAAAGAAATTTTTTTACTATGTACTCTGAGTTGAACAAAGATCCATTTTCTTTTCAGTCAATCAAATTTCCAGAATGACCAACAATTCATACAAACTACTAGTAAGTTATGCAGTTCAAATGAGAAAGGAGTTGCTGTTGAAAAATAAAGGTTTCTCGATAGAAGAGGCTAGATCAAGCAAGTTCAAATTCAGTTGCTCCTTAACAAATTCATTTTGGAGTAAAAGGGAGCTGTGGTGCCATTCTGTCAGTGGCAGCTGTGTTTTGAAAGGTTCTTGCCGCTCCCTTCTGTCCCCTGATACTCATTGCTGCACTCAGAGGTGCCAATACAATTGTTTGCATGACTGTGCTCTATTAGAGTTTTAAGAACTATCCTGTTTCGAGTGGAAAAGGCAAAACCAAAACAGTAAAAATATCACAATAAATTACTTTAAAACAAATAAAGCCTATACAAAAACCATACCAAAACAAATACTGATGAGGCAAGTTAAGACAGAAGTAACAGAAACATCTTGAATTGAATCATTCATGTCTGGCAAGAGACTACACTCCTCCTTCTTCCTCCTCCCCTTTTTTCCAAGTATTCCCTTCCCCAAGAAGAAAAAACCCCACCCATGCCTAACAAATTCTGCTGTTAAGAGCCTGGAAGAAGTACACAGAATGCAAAAACCAACACAAGATGGAATCAGGTCATTTTTCCTGGTCCTCAGTAAGAGGTAAGATAGAACTCCCTGCAACTCTCACTCTAGGACACAAAGAGGTAGCAAACAGGATAGAATATATGGGGGAAAATAAGAGAAGCATTGAGGAAAGCAGAGAGGGGAATGTTTGCTCAGGAAATCATCCCATAAAAGGATTTCCCCCAAGAAAAAGTAATTGACATTTACTATATTGGTTAGAAGAAACTATATTACCATGTTTGTGAAGCAAAATCTCCGGGTCTTGTGTCTCTATTTGCACAGGCACATTTTATGACAATTCAACATTCCAGACAAACATAAAACATTGATATGAAACAAGGCTGAGCTCAAAAGACTAGCTTTGACTATTATTGCTGTGTCTTCTGATTAAATATACATAACACCTGCTGTAATGTGGAAAAACAGAGGAAAATCTAGAGGGTTTACTTGTTTAAAATAGAAATCGATTGCTTCATGAACAGCCCACTTACCAAAGCAGGATTTTTATTTAGAAATGTGCCATTTTCCATAAACACCAACAGAGAATAGTATGAGGAAGCCTGCAAGATTTTTCGGATGGCAAACAGACTATTGATATTGCTATCAAAGACTACATCACCACAAGTCATGCTACTCTTAACTCAATTACACGGCCACTGAACAATTTCTGCATGAACATAAGTGTTTAATTAAAAATAAAGTACACTTAGCATGTCCTTCTTAACTGCTCAGTATAAAAATATCTGACACATTAAGGAAAACCCCCACCTGTTCCCCCAAGAGACAATGAACAGGAGTCTGAGACATGCACAACATTTATTGTTAATAACATATTCCATTGGCTTTGATATTCTTTCATTAAAGCAAATGAGAAAAAAACCAAACAAATAAATGTTCTTTTAAAATATTTAGGTTTCAAACAAAACTTCAATATTTTCCACCTAGCTTGAGACAACAGAGCTCCAATTGAAAGTCTCTATATTCTTTAGACTGGAAAAGAAAGGAAATTCCTGCCTCAGCAGTTTTGGAGCAGTAAGGAACCCAATCCCAGAAGTTACAAAGGATGCAATAATGCCATTTCTCTTACACTGCAGAAACAAATCAGGAAGCATCAACAAGTTTATAACATTTCCAAGCAAGACAAATCATACTGAAATTAGCACAATAAATACACTGCAGGTTTTAGAGACAGGCCAAATGGGAGCTTTAGTCACTGGGGTTCCCCATCTCATGAACTCCACATGCTCCCTGTTCTTTCCTGCTGCCAGCCTGTGCTCCTGCTCCTTCCCACTGCAGGAAAAGAAACCCAAGGAAGGCACTGTAGAATTACCAGAGCAAAGCTGCTCTCAGGTTACGGCATGAGGTGGCTCCCAAGGTGAGCACAATAGAAACAGAATTTGAGACAGTGCTTCCAATTAAACTTGGGAGAGTTCATATGGCCAAACCAGCACAGATAGGCTTCAACCTGTATGCACTGTTCAGTCATGAAAAATAAACTGCTTCATTTAATATTGTCCCTTATCTGCCAAGGGAGGGGGGAAACCCCCAAAACAAACCAAAACACACACATTAATGCATTATGAGCATAACCCAGCACTACATGCCTCAGCCTGGATGGTGTTTCACAAACACCTGCTGGTTTGGGTGGTTGCTTTCCCTGTCTACAACAAACTATACTTAGCATGCACCTGTGCTTTTCACCTGTCCTCCTACAAATACTTCCATCCACAAAAATTAACTTAAACACTCTGAAGAATCCAAATAGCTGCTGCTGTATTTCATTCATTACTTCCATCCTACTGGTAATGTCCACAATTTTTCCAGCTCTCTCACAACTAAAAGCATCAAATCTCAAAATACATTTTCATAAACCCCAAGATCATAATGCATTAGGAATGTAATTTCTCAGTAGGAG
>WBNQ01001133.1:0-32401 GCA_013401375.1 Spizella passerina | reverse complement strand
AATATGGAGGCCCCCCTTGGCTTCTGAGAGGTGAGTAGAGTTTGACCTGCAAAGATGAGCAGGGCTGGTGAAATTCAAGATCTTCTTGGAAATCTCTGGAGCACACCTTTTGAGGCCCTCAAAACTGGCTGTGCAAATTGCTTCAGGAGGGTTTTGTTTGCAGCTGACCAAGTCCTTGCTGGGGTATAGTGCCAGTTTGGGAGGAGTTTCTTTGGTCTTTGTGAATATTTGAGACACGTCCTTGTCATGAAGGGATGCCCAGGAAACACTCCCAGGCTCATCTTGGTGAGTTGTTAACACAGATTTTGACCTGCTTTCGGCCCCAGCTGTCAGCATGAGGGTACCCAGCAAAATCCAGGAGTTGACACGGGTCAGGAGGAATGGACAGTTCGGATGTGGGCACCCTTTGGCCTTTTTTGCCCTGGGGAATGAGTTTGGACTTGGCTGAGTCTTTACCCATTGACACTGGCACCAGAAAAAGGCCCTGAGCACACTGGATGAGTGTTGCTATAGGTACACTTACCATAAATGAAATGAAGAGTTTGAAGAAGAACCAGAAGCAAAAGACCAAAGAAATTAAATTCTGTGTATCAGAACTATAACCAGTGCTCTCCCAAATCATCATGTGGTGCCTGGCAGGATTTCTGGCTGTCTTGGGGCAGCAGCTGCTTCAGGATCTTTGGAGTGACTGCTCAACTGCCCCTACCCAAATGGCTGCTTGCAGCCTGGCAGGGCTGAAATGATGAAATGTGGTGTTTCCCAGATTGCCTGGAGGGTTGTGGAAAGGCTGAGACTTTGTCCTGGATGCTTTTCCTAAGAAGTGGAGGGAGGTCACAGCTTTATCTCAACTGTGGCCCCTTAGGTGAGGATGGAGGCAGCATTTCCAGGGTATCCCAGCTGAAGCCAGTGCTTCTCTCCAGCCCTGAGGCATCTTCAATAATGAGATCATCCACCTTTAATGTGGCATCAAGAAGGCAAATAAAGAGTTTGTAGCTCTGACTGTTGTGTGAAGACTTTCCTGCTGCCTGCACTGTTGCTTTCAAAACATTTGTTAGGAACAAAAAAACCATTAAAATTTAGACCAAAATCCTCAGCCAAACCAATACTGTGACTTTATTAAGCGCAAGGTTTGGGAAAAGAACAGCTTGGCTGTTCTTAATTAAGGTTGTCTTTCCCTGGCAGATTAATTACCCAGAATTCATTGCAGATTCCTGGCACCACGGATGTTATTGATCCAGTCAGGATGATGGTTTGTGCTTGCAGGGATCTGCCNGGCTGTGCACTAGGGCTTTCCTCTTTTCCCTTCTTTGGAAAGTGGTTCTGGAGTCTGGGATTTCTCACAGTAGAAAGTGCCTTGATCAGCTTCACCCCATTGGACTCAAGGATCCTTGTGGGTCTCTTCCATCTCAGGATATTTCATGGTTCTGGCATGCCCTGTCTTTGCTCTGATGGAATCAGGACACATGGTTTGTGTCTGGTTTCTCAGAGTCTTCCCTTGACCTGCCCACAGGTGCCCAGTTTGCCACCACTTTCTGAGCAACTGCTGCTGATTGCTGCCATTCTTTGATTGCTGAACACAGGAAGCATTGGAAGAGTTTGGCTTCCCATTGCATTTCCAAAATCCCTCTTTGTCAGGACTGGTTACAGCTAGTCCAAGGACAGCAGACACTCGAGCAAAAAAACGAGCAATTCATTACAGAACCTGGACAGAAGGGGCCAAAGCCCTTAATTTCCTCAGCAGTTCATGTCCTTTACTGAGACTGCCCCTTCTGATGCTGAGAGGTAAGAAAAGGTGATTAAACAAGAAGTGAAAACTCCTGGGCCCCAGCTCCCAGCAACACCAAAAGATTATTGCATCGTGTTGGGGATGCTTCAAACTCCATGATATGCTCTGCTGCCTCTGCTCTGGGGCTGCTCACAGTGCACTCTTCTGCCAGTTCACTCAGTGATGCTGTTAGATTTATTGAGGACTTTGGCAATTAATTGCTCTCAGACCTGAGAAGGGCCTCATTGTTGTCCATCAGAGTTTTAATTAATCAAAGTGGCAGATGGGTAGTATCAGCCTCAGATGCTGGTGTAATTAACTCATTCATTATCATGTTCTCCTGCTCTGTGATGGTTTATAAAGGACATCTTTAATCTAGCTGTCATGATGCTGTCCCCACAGTAGGAGTTAAATCATCAGTCCTTACCATAATTGCCTTCTGTCCAGGATAACATGAGGGAAAATGCTGATTTTTGCCAATAAATATGGAGGCCCCCCTTGGCTTCTGAGAGGTGAGTAGAGTTTGACCTGCAAAGATGAGCAGGGCTGGTGAAATTCAAGATCTTCTTGGAAATCTCTGGAGCACACCTTTTGAGGCCCTCAAAACTGGCTGTGCAAATTGCTTCAGGAGGGTTTTGTTTGCAGCTGACCAAGTCCTTGCTGGGGTATAGTGCCAGTTTGGGAGGAGTTTCTTTGGTCTTTGTGAATATTTGAGACACGTCCTTGTCATGAAGGGATGCCCAGGAAACACTCCCAGGCTCATCTTGGTGAGTTGTTAACACAGATTTTGACCTGCTTTCGGCCCCAGCTGTCAGCATGAGGGTACCCAGCAAAATCCAGGAGTTGACACGGGTCAGGAGGAATGGACAGTTTGGATGTGGGCACCCTTTGGCCTTTTTTGCCCTGGGGAATGAGTTTGGACTTGGCTGAGTCTTTACCCATTGACACTGGCACCAGAAAAAGGCCCTGAGCACACTGGATGAGTGTTGCTATAGGTACACTTACCATAAATGAAATGAAGAGTTTGAAGAAGAACCAGAAGCAAAAGACCAAAGAAATTAAATTCTGTGTATCAGAACTATAACCAGTGCTCTCCCAAATCATCATGTGGTGCCTGGCAGGATTTCTGGCTGTCTTGGGGCAGCAGCTGCTTCAGGATCTTTGGAGTGACTGCTCAACTGCCCCTACCCAAATGGCTGCTTGCAGCCTGGCAGGGCTGAAATGATGAAATGTGGTGTTTCCCAGATTGCCTGGAGGGTTGTGGAAAGGCTGAGACTTTGTCCTGGATGCTTTTCCTAAGAAGTGGAGGGAGGTCACAGCTTTATCTCAACTGTGGCCCCTTAGGTGAGGATGGAGGCAGCATTTCCAGGGTATCCCAGCTGAAGCCAGTGCTTCTCTCCAGCCCTGAGGCATCTTCAATAATGAGATCATCCACCTTTAATGTGGCATCAAGAAGGCAAATAAAGAGTTTGTAGCTCTGACTGTTGTGTGAAGACTTTCCTGCTGCCTGCACTGTTGCTTTCAAAACATTTGTTAGGAACAAAAAAACCATTAAAATTTAGACCAAAATCCTCAGCCAAACCAATACTGTGACTTTATTAAGCGCAAGGTTTGGGAAAAGAACAGCTTGGCTGTTCTTAATTAAGGTTGTCTTTCCCTGGCAGATTAATTACCCAGAATTCATTGCAGATTCCTGGCACCACGGATGTTATTGATCCAGTCAGGATGATGGTTTGTGCTTGCAGGGATCTGCCTGTGATCCTCCTTCCATGGGAATATGGGGAGGGAGGGAAGGAGGGAGCTGGCTGGTAGTTATTAATAGAATTTGGAGCAGGTTTTCCCCCATGCTGATTAAATCAGAATGCTAGACAGTTGCATAATCTTGTGCATCTCAGTAACAGCAGCAATTACCACCACAGGGCAGAGAAAAGTGTGGAAGGAGTGTGGAGACAGATGCCAAAGGAAGCAGTGGATTTTTTTTCTGGAGAGGTAAAGTAATGGGATTTTTTTACACATGTTCAGAAACAGAGTGCTGAGAGTGTACAGCACAGAGTGCTGTGGATGTTTCCAATGTCTCCTGTGGTTTTAGTGTAATGGGACATGTTCCAATCAAGTCCCAGGAGCAGGGTTGCTGGCACCCTTTGATGTGCACATGCAGGTCAGGGCTGGTCCCACCAGTGCTTCCCAAGGCTCACTTTTTGCTGGGGATGAGCCAGTGACATCTGCTCCTGCCCTGCAGGAGAACAGCATTTTGGCTTTCCAGAAGGGGAGGCTGAGACAGGCTGCAGGTCAGGTGATGGAGAGGAGCTTTGCTGCTTGGGCAGCTGAGGAAGGCAGTCCAAGGAATGTCTGTCTCCTGGGTGCAGAGCTCTCCCTGGAAACATCAGTTCCTTGCTGTGTGAGATCATGAGTGATTCCCTTTCACAGATTTGTTACTTTGCAAAATTTAATGGGCACCAGCAGCTTTACCTTGTTGAGCCTCTGATCTCCTTCAACCTTGCAAATAGCATTTTAAAGCCTCAAAACACCTCCCTGTGCCTCTTCTTGTTTGCTTTGGCTGTCAGACAAATGCCTTAGTTAAACATTTTCAGGCATGATTTCTAATCCTGAGGCTGTCCTTTAGCATGAGCCTGTGCTTTCCATCAGGCCAGCTTGGTGGCTCTGGGGGCTTTACTTGCTCCATTTTGTTTGGTACTCAGCCCCTTTCTACCTTTCCTTTTCTGTTTTCTCAGGATTTTTTTCAGGCCTTAAACAAGAAAATAAACTATTCCCTAAAGTTCTGAAAGATGTTCCTATTACAAGATGTGCTGTAATGATGAGAGTCACAAATGGTGACAGGCACAGGACTAGCTGCCTTGCTGTTCAGAGAAAAACTTTTTGCCAGGCCTTGAAGAATTTGCTGTTTAAAAAAATCCTGGGGTTCCTCTGAGTGTTTCGAAATTTACACCTGAATTTTCAAGAGGTAAAAGTAATTTGAGGTGCTAGGCCTAGAAAGTCTTTTTTTTTTAACTTTTAGGAAAAGTTAGGCAGTATTTTACTTAATGCTTTTTGCAAATTCAGAACAGAAGTTGAGAATAGGAGGCAGGTTTCAAGCAACAGATGTAATGATCTGTAGACTGCAAGCAGGATTAACTGCAGGGCTGAGAGGTTTGGTAGCTGAAGTCTGACACTGACTGTGGACAGTAGGAAAACCTCACAGTTGCTGTAGGTTCCTTCTCCCTTTTTCAGTAAGTGAAGAAATAACTGCTTTGGGGACCACATCTTGTGTTCAGCCTGGGCAGCCACACTTGCTTACTCTGATTAATAAAGTCAGGGGAAAAATGACTGATGCAACTGCTGGGTATGTGGGACATGCAAAAGAAGGGTGGGCGCTTTTTTCCCAACTTTACAGATAGGTGTCAATTTAAAATGGAGACAATGGAGGCCAGTCAAGCATCTCAAATCATGCTAGACAACTGTGTGGGCAGTTTGGTGCTGAACACAATTGAGATGAATAATTCCTGGGAGGCACCTATTTTTCTCTGATGATTACTAAGGAAGCTTAGAATTTGACAAGTGGCCTTTAGATGTATAAATTTGGGCGAGCTGTAGCTGTAGATGACTGCATTAAATACGTACAAAGGCAGGTGGAAATAAGTGGCCTTAAGCATTGCTCAGCTGGCAGAGGTGCTTTACTGGAGATAGAAGACACAGAGAGCTTCAAGGGTCACTCCATGTGCTGTGAGCAGAGACAGCTCCAGCTCTGGCATCTTTCACCACCAGGAAACCTTATCTGAATGGAAAGACATGGCTTGTGTGTGAAAGTGGCTCTCAGTGAAGCGATTTTGCCTTCCTGTACACCAGTTACAGCTTTGGAAATGATCCATTATGCTCTGATCTGAGACCACTCCGAAGTTTAACAGGGCTTTAGTGGTGCAATAAAGTCCACAGTAGCCACAAATTAGAGAGAAGGCTTGGGCATTAAAAAAAAAGTATATAAAATAAGTGAGTTTATGGGTGTCTGTTGTTATTTAATGCATTAACAAACCAGGGCACTATTTAGGTAAGAAATCAGTGCTTGTTGCTCCCAGCTAAACCTGAAATGAGACTGAGTGAAATACTTTAATTATTCTCTGTGAGGTGTGCAACTCTGTGTCTGTCTTGCCTGGATGCATGGGGCTATTTTTGACTCTTTTTGAGGATGGGAGGCCTTGTTTACAAATGAAACTGACCTTGGTAAGAACTCAGAATATTTCAGCCGATTACCATCCCTGCCTGTGAACAGGCTCTTCTCTTGCAGATGCAGACACCTAACTATGGATTAACTATGGCTAAATAGTAATTTTTGCAAACCCTGCAGCAACACAGGCTCAGTATTTTACTTAGAGCTGATCCACTTACTGCTCTCCCGTGCTCTTCATTTAGGATTGCAAAACCAGAAAAGTACTGAGGAGCTGGGAGAACAAAATGCCTCAAGGGCACAGCCCTGGTCTTTTGCACCCACTCAAGCCTGAGGAAAAATCCTGCAGATTTCAGTCAGTTTTATGTCAGCCCCTTACGTGATCTCATTCAAAATTAATAACCTTGTTGTCTATTTAATAGACTTATATTACACTGGGAATTTTACCACTGTAACTGCAGACAGTTGTTTGCCATCTCCTTTAGAGATGGGCATCCTCTGGCCATGGAGTGGACAGTCTATATTGCCTCTAGAAGCGGCCAGTAAGTCCTGGATGGGAGGCACTGACTTGCTGCTTGAAATTCTCAAACCAGATTATTTTCTCTTTAAGATTCAGGTAAATATATTCCAAATCAGATTATACCTACATTCATTGTAGTTTAGGTTTTGAAATTTCCTCCCATTTCTAAACCAAAATACTTCCATGTTTCTGGGAGCTAAAACATCTTCCTGCCACCACCTTGCCTCTAAAGCTTTTTACTCTTGAGCCTGTGATTTTTGCAATTCTGCTGTGAATTTTGCAGCCTGAGCTCAGATCCCAATGTTTTGGCAACACTCCTTTCTGTGTGTGAGGGAGCCCAGGCTGCAATATCACTCAAACCTCCCAGTTTTTCATCTCTGTAGAACAACCCAGTGTTCCAGTATCCCTGTTCTCTTGAAATCACTGAGGTGGCAAAGACCACAGTGTTACAGCTGACACAGCTCAGCAGAGCCATGGTTGGCTGGTGCAGGAAATTCCTTTTGGTCTGAGCAGGTGCAGGGCACATGACGGCTTTTAGCAATGGAGCTGTGTGCACTGAATAAAACCAGCCCTTGGAGGCCACCTTGGATTAGGAATAATACATTCTATTAAGAATAATTGGGTTTGAGGTAAGATGATGTGTGCAGTGTTTGTGTTTGTCTAGCCTGGGTGATGCAGGTTTTTGTTAATCAGGGGATGTGATCTAGCAAGAAGTTTGTTTTCAGGCTGCAGTCTGTGAAGGAACCAGTTTTGGTACTGGACTCATAGAAATGCTGGTTGGAGAGGGCTCCTTGAAGCCCCTTTTGTCCATGTTTCATGGATTCTTCCTCATTTTCCTGAGGATCCTCTAGGACCTGTCTCATCCTCTTCATTCCAAACCATTGGTGTTATCACTGCAGTAATCAATAACTGCCACCAGCCTCTTCATTTATCTTCCTTCTCTCTATCAGTCCTATCCCTGCTCCCACTGTCACAGTCCTCCTCCTTTTTTGTCCCTCATTTCTGATTAGCACAGCTGTTTTTTACAGGCACCTCCTTGTCCTGCCTATTTCCTTTTTCTCTGTTTGTTCTTTTCTCCCCCTCTGTCTCTCTCTGCATTTCAATAGACTTACTGGAATAGACCAATATTAAAAAAAAGTGAGAGAAGAAAAGGACTTCCTTGCTTCCAGGGGATGGATGAGGAACCGACTGCCTAACGCTACAGAGCTGTATCCTCACATGTGCAAGCATGGGCAAGTTCAGTGATCTTTTGGCATAGGTAGAGTTTGCGGAGCTCCTTGTGACCATCTTCTGGTGAAGCACTGCCCCTGCTTTCCTCCTGAGATGGGAAGGCTGTGTGGCTGATGGCACTGGGCTTCTGGGCACATCACCTTGACAAGTGATGCTCTGGGCATTCAGCAGGCACCTCAGGAACAAGGGGCAGCCTCAGGAGGTGTCCTGGGGTACAGCTTGGCTGCCAAATGCACTCAGGAGAGGAGCTGTGGATGTGGCCTAGCTCTTTACCATCCCTTCCAACCATGTCATTGGTGATTGCTTCCACTGTGCTCCCTTCCCCTGTGCGTGCTTGCTCTGAGCATTGCCTGTGTCTTGGTGTTTCCACAGCAATCTGTGGAAGATGCAGCCTGGAGCAGAGGTTGACTCCAGCACTGGTTGGACAGGAGATGTTCTCTGTTGAGGGCAGATCTGCACAGTCCCTGGGAAGGACACAGCACATCAGAGTGGGTACTCTGAAAACAGCTGCATGTACTCACCATGGCTGCCTCAAGCTTCTCTCTTGGACATAGGGAAGATGCTACACAGGAACCTTACAGTGATGTTTGGTAAACAATTTTTACTGTTGAATGCCATAAACAATTGATAAGTCGAAGTGCTAACACATTGTGCTAGGCATGCTGAGCCCTGGCCCTTTGTTCAAATCTCCTTATGTGAAGTCTTTGCCTCTGATTTGTAAGGAGAAGATAAAAGTTTACTGTGTGAGGCCCTGTGTGAATTGTGACCGGAAAGAAAGAGATTTTATTGTAGCAAACAAACGAGAAAGGAGGTGAATTCCACAATGCGTTACAAGCAAAGAGAGGAAAGGAAAAGATTACCAAGAGTCATTGATTTTCTTTTTTTATTATGTATATTTTCATTAGAAAACAATCTTGAACACCCAGGAATAGTTTTCTAATAAACGTAAGCTCATGAAGAGCACTTGGAAGTTTCCATTCTGGGTTCAGGAGAATGACGGGACAGTAACACAGTCGACATGGTCATTCCTCTTAGTCAGCCCCTCCCTTGTGGCTGATCTTTGCTTACATTGCAGCCTTCCCTTCCCCGTGCTTCCTGCCCTGGACAAACCACCCCCTCCCTCCCAACCCCACAGACATCTCTGAAGCTGTCTCAAAGAGAGTATTTCTGCATGGACACACCATTGACTCATCTCAACCCTCAGAGAACAATGGGATTTCTGGCAGGCCTGAATGAGGATCCCAGCAGCAGACCTGGGGGATCCATGCAGAGACACTGCTTCCTCTCCTGGGCAGACCCTGTAGTAGTGAAGGGGGCCTCTGGAGTGACTTCAAAGGGGACTCACATGTAGAGATGCAAAATTTGCTCCCTGGGGACGAAGATCCAGGGAAGTGTTCTTGCCATCCCTGCCAGCTACCTCCATTCTTGCACTCAGCCTCTCAGGGGCAAAAGTCCTGAAGGGATTGATGCATAGCTACGGGCTGGTTGTGCTTCTGGAATGAGGAAGATTTCCTCCCCAGGCCTGGCCTGCATTGCCTACAAAAGGGTTTGTTTATAATGGAGAGCTGATGTAAATGAGCCAAAAACACGAGGGAACAAGGCCATTTTGATTTGCTACCGTACGAAGATGACAAAGATTCTTGACAAAGGTTCTGTCATCAGAACAAGCCTCAGCCGGGTTTTATCACTATCCAAAATACAAGTTCTTTGTCCTCACTGTGTTTCTGGCTCAGGTACATCATCCACTGTAGTTACCCTGAGGCTAAGAAACAAAAGATTCCCCATGCCGTTATCCCACAGCTTGATAGCAGTGAAGGAGATGCTTGAAAGCGGTTGCTCTTCTGGATCAAGAAGTGAAACTCCATGAAAAAGGGTTCTGCTGGCCACATCAGTCTAGAGGGGTGGGAGGAAGGTTTGTGTGCCTGTTAGCAAGGAGTAGAAGGGCAGTCCAGATTCTCATCTCGGAGATTGCTACCATTTGGTAGCAGTGAATCACCCCTTTCCAAAGGAAAGCAAAGATGATGGAGTAGTGAGTGAAAGGGGAGGGGGTATCATCTCATAAGAGCATAGGTACTGAGATCAACTGGTCAGAGAACATTAATTTTTGTCTCTCTAGCTAGAAAGTAAGATCAGGTGGGTTGGTTAGAAGTCCATTCATCCTTATAGGAAAAAGGATCTCTATAAAGTGTGGTAGAAGAACTCCCAGAGAAGTGTGGCAAGCTGGACTTTAAAGGAAAGCTCTCCTGTGATGGAGACCAAAGAGTAGAGTAGCTCTCATCAGCTTGAGCTGTGAAAGGATGAGACAGGTCCCTTGTAGGGGCACGATGGGCATGTGCAATTTTTGTGATTATTAATATCATAACCTGTATCAGTTGATGAAAGCTGCCCAACAGTGACCTGCTATCAACAGATGGTGATCCTGCCACCCAAGAGTGCAGCTGTAGGCAAACAGCCTGATCCATCCAGTGGGAGCTCTGGTGCTCTGGTGAAGGCTACACTATAGGAAGCCTCTTTGAGCAGACTCAGTCACTGTGACTGTCTTTGAATGATCAGGGAACTGAATGTGATAACCTAATTCTGTTTGGCAAAGCACATCTTGATGCATAATATAACATAGAAAGGAGCATTTTCTCTTAGTACCTCTTCTCTACTGTTACTTACTTCTTTAAGACTTGGGTATCAGAACACTCCTTTTTCATTTTCTCTCTTTTTTTTCCTTTTTTAAGTAAGAAATATGGGAAATGTGGCTTGGAAAAGAATTTCTGTCTGAGTTCTTGTCCCATTTAGAAATCCATCTCTTTTCAAGCAGTTGTGATGGAAGCTATTTGTGCTTTTGCATCATTGTGCTTGTTTGAGGCTCAGGTAGTTTTGAGGGATCTTTAGTCTGTTTCCTGCTGCTGGAGCTGAGTGTCTGTTTTCCACATATTTCTGTCTTAATTAAATGCTATACAATAATGAGCAAGAACTAAAGATAGGCCAAGCGTGCCATAAATGTATTTCCCTCTTCTGTCTTCTCTTTGCCTGAAGTCAAACCCTCTGTTGCATTTTCCACAGCAACTCCCTGGCTTCTGACAAAACCTATTCAAGTATTGTTGTAGGTTTATTCAGGTTTTTATCTCTTCCTTATGTTTTCAGGATAACATTTATAAATGTATATGTATATGTTTACATATCTATTATCTTGCAATTCCAGTTCTGAAAGAGAAAAAAAATCTTTCATCAAATGAGAAATTCACCCACTGACCTGGAGGTAATTTGAATAATGAACTAAGATAGTTTTTGATGTTTGTGTAAACAGCACAGAACTGTCAGATTCTGCTCTCCTTTTATCCGACATGATAGATGTGAGATCAAAGACAGCCTGCAGTAACTGCCGCGTGTCAGACTTGCATTATTGAGGGAAATATTCCTAGAGCCACTGGTCCATTGCTGCAAAATGGAGGAAACCAATTGGTGTTTTCACCATATTTCCTTCAGCATGTAAGAAATGGTGAAGGTCAATGCAACAGGCTCCTATACTTGCTTGTCCTCTCAGGATTTGAATGTCATTGTTTATCAATGGAGTGAATTTGCCTGTCTGGAAATGTGAAGGATGTAGTTCTGTGTCTGCTCATGAGATCTTCAGGGCCAGAGTCTAAGGATGGCAGAGGGGATGAGGCATCTGTTACCTCAGGAATGAGAAGGAGATGATGCTGGATGGAGATCAGGGTACTCAGCCAGCAGTCCCTAAAGCAATTGCACTGCTGACTGCTTTCCTCCAAGTGCTTGACCAACATAAAAGTAAACAGGGAAGGAGCAGCTCTTCTGACCATGCATCCTCACAAGAAGATGGACAGGAATCCTGGTGGAGGTACCACAGGTTGGAAGTGCTAATGGTGCAGCCTCATCCTACACTGAAGAGCATTAGTGCTTTGCTTAGTCAAATAATCTTTTTCTCTTAAGGAAAACAAAGAGAGGATGCTTGACTGACTGACCACTACAAGTGGACAGAGGATGGTCTTCAGAACTGGAAACTCTTCAGAATGGTCCTGCAGCTGCAGCAATTGGCTCTAGTGTTTTACTGCTGCCATATCAAGGGCTTTGAGAAGAGCCAAGGATCTGGCAGGTGTGAATAGTATCTTCCTGTCTCCCTGAGTGAAAACAGGACAGCCAACACTTCTCTTAACTCATCTCTAAACTGCTGACTTTCTCTTTCCTTGGGTTGCCCATCGCATCATGGGAAGGTAACACAAGAACCTTTTCACCGCTTGCTTGGGAAACCGCAACAGACCAGATTTTTCTGAAAAACAGCCCATAGTTTTTTACATTTTAAATTGGAAATCAAGTGTTAGCTGGGTATATGGGTTTTGCCAGCATTTGTTGTTTATTTGTAGCAGCCAATTAACAGCAGGCATTGAGATTGGCAAAGTAAATATATATCAAAGACTGACGGTTATAGAGTTTGACTTACTGATACAGATTCTTAACATTCCCTGTGTTCTCTGGTGACTCTTGGGTTAGTGCATGTGCTTGACCCTTTGCAGGCACAGAGGAGGAGGGTTTGAACTTGGCAGTGAGTATTTACCAAGAGACAGGATGGCAAGAATGGAAGAGCTGTGAAAGCTGGCGGCCAGCACTGATGTTTCAGTAGGCAAGAACAGCATTGGCAACTGACACAGAGCAAAACACCTCTGAAGAGCATAACCAGAAAAGCATTACCAGAAAGACCTGTCAAAGCTGACAGAAAATCAGGGGACTGGCAGAAATCACAAGATTGAGCAGGACCATACACGCACGATTTCTGATGATGGCTAAACACAGTTCTCCACACTGACCACCCCCAAACAATGCTGGAGGACCACAAAGCTCAAGAACTGAGGGGTCTCCACAGTGATAGGACCCAGAATTTTCTCCATTGGGAGAAACAGCTGCCAAACTCTGCAAGCTTTGTTTGTCAGTGGAAGGTGATCTGACAGCTTTGCAACAAAGTACAGGGAACGTCTCTTCAGGGACCCAGCAGACAAGACTAGAAGAAAGACATGGGGAAGAAGAGATGCCTCCGTAGCATAGCTCTGCCCCATCTTGTCTATCTGCTAGAATCACCCAGTACACAACTTGTTTTTCATGTCTCAGGAGCGTACTGTCTCCATTTGCACCTTTGAAAGTCCTGCATAGTAGCACAAAGGGGACGGCACAAGGAGATTGTGGGAGATGAGAGAACTGTGCCATGGAAGGAAGAGATCCTCAGTATTTCTGCCATCAAAACTTGGAGGAGGAAAGAAAAAGGGAATTCAAAACCCCAACCCCCACACTAAATTTGCACTTGTTCTCTCAGGCTGGCAGCCTAGAAGTTCGTAAACTCAGAAGTACCTTGTTCTGGAGTAAACTGTTCTGAAAATAGTTTCCAATGGCTTCCCCCGAGTTTGCTTTGCTGGTGGCAGCCCTTTGGCTCCCATGCTGGCACGTGTATGAAGCTCTTTGAACAAGTTTTGACCTTCCTTTAGCCCCTCTGCCCATCAAGCCAGCTAATGACATGCTTCGTATTGCACAGAACACATACAATTGACAAGTTCATAGTGTTGTTTAAATATTAAACAGTCTAGACAGGCTTTTGAGTCTTATGCCGCTGTGAAAAGGCTCAGACCATGCCCATCTCTGAAACTGGGCTGCGGGATCATTTGCACAGTAAGACAGACAATAAGACTTGTATACATTGCCATGCAACAGAATAGACCCCAAACCGCCAGCCCTAAGTGGAAAGTTTATTTCTAAGCACAATATATGGAAAAAACAAACCAACAAACCCCACAGATATAGAAAACGTTGTAGCAAATCCCTGGTCAAGTAGGACTTCATGTCTGTCACTATCCTGCACCTCACAGCCGCTTAAAATGTCATGCAATGGAGGAGAGGGCACTCGGGCGACAGCCTCCGCTTCTGCGCGAGGAGGGTCTCCAGGGAGGAGAAGGCCGATGGGCTCCCGCTGTGATTCCCACTGTAACCAGCAAAAGGGCAGCGCTGCTCACCCCCACCACACACCTCGTCACTACCGGCGGTAGACTCAGCACTTCAACAGGCTTTACCAACGTGGATTCTCACAACACCCCTGTGAGGTAGGTACGTATTGTTATTCCCCCTTGGCGTGGAGGGGGGACTGAGCCAAACAGCCCAAGGCTACAGAGTCAGTGGCAGAGCTGGAGTGAGAGTATGCAGAGTCCTGTGTGCTCAGAGTACACCACTCTTTCACAGCAAGTTGTGCTTCTGACCTCGTAACATTTTATCTGTTAGCCAAATTAAAGGAATTTGACTTCTCCATGTTAAATGAGTGGAGGGCAGGGAGGGAAATAACATCATGGGTGACAGCTGTCCCTTCATCTGTGTATACTTCCCCCTTCCCAAAAACACTATTATTATTCATCCCTCGGAATGTGGACAGCTTCCAGAACAGGCAAAGGAGTGAGAGGCTGCTGTGTTTGCTTGCTTTGGCCAGGTTTCTCTCTACTGAAGCAGTTCTTCCAGAGATCATTCATTGCAACACCTTCCTTCTGGGGGATAGCTACTTTCAGAGATGACTGGAGCTGCACCTTCCCTCTCCCTCTGCCCACCACCATCTCTCTTCTCCCCTCTGCCAAAACCACTCTTTGGTAGATAGTAAATCTGGTCAGACAAAGGTACAGTGGCCTCAGAAACCATGCTGTTTCACACTGGTCCTCAGTAAGCTGGCTTTCTCGGATGGTGTTCCACCTCCCACATTCTCTGCCAGAGAAGTAAGTACCTGTTCTGTTGCATTCTGATATTTAAAGGGACACTGTCAAGTAATCAAGGTGAAAAATACGACCTTGCCTTAAGCTGCTCACCTCCATCCCCAACGCTGCAGGATGGCTGCCATGCTCAAACACAGAGGCTGAAGTTTGACACCTTCTCCAGTCCAGAAACACCTGACCTGTGACAGCCTGGCTGCCAGAGGAGCTGGCAGCCACCGTTTGCCCTGTCTCCACAAAGGTGTGAGAGGTGCTGCTACGATGATGGAGGGCAGCTGCTTTCAGCCATCGTGCAACGTTGCTTGGCACTGCTGCTAAATGGGTGCAGTTTGGCTGAAGACTTTATCTTGATTTTGGAGGGAGCTGGGTTCAGGCTTGAACACTATGAGGTCATTGTTTTGTGACAGCTGATCTTTTGCTCCTGAAAATCCCAGCTAATCTCTGTATTTCTAGGGTTCTTGCTCTTATGCTTCCTCTGTGGCAGCTGCAAAATAACTCAACCCCATAGAGTTGGGACATACCCTCCATAGAATGAAGACAGTCAGCAGGAAATCAGAAATATGGATTTCCTCCTGTCACAGAAGAAAGGTGGGGAGGAGAAGGACAGGGATAGTGAAAGGAATGGGGTGAGTGGAGAGAACCATACATGCCCAAATGGAAAAGGACAAAATCGGTAGGGAAAGAAATTTTATTTTCAAGCTTGTAAGAGAATATTACAAACAATGGAGAGTAAAAAAAGCCCAAACCCTAAAAACTATTTAAAAAGTACTTGACAGTGTCCCTTTAATATCCACAAATGATTCAGCCATTGTGCATTGAAAGAGAATGTTCCTGAAGAGCAACCGATACCTTCGAGGATATATCCCAGAGAAGGAGACTTATTAGAAGTGCTACACAGTCAGTCAGCAACTGTGCTCCCTCTTCAGACTAACTCTCTTTTGGATGATTGAATGGAATAGACTCTGTAATAAACTAACAGACTGGATGTGAAAGGATCAGCCTACAAGACTGAGTGAGACTGTTGCAAATTGAGCAGCAGAGATACAGACACCAAAAAAAAAAGGTACATCTCCAATGCATGAGTGTCTGAATCAGCAAGGGAGCAGAAACCCACCAAAGATGGGTCAGCTTCTTGTGATTAGAGTAAAATGGAAGGAAATTAACCTGGAATGTCTGCATGGAAAATGATGTGTGTGGGTGGTAAGGTCTGGATGCTGGATTTGGGGTTATGAAGGCATGAATCACACCAGTACTTGTGCTTGAAACACCTGCGGAACGTTTGTACAAAATTTGCCAAAAATGCCTATACGTCAAATAAAGGTTATGGAGCACCCTCCCCCCTCCCAGTTCTACCCTCACAAACCCCTTGTCAGGAACATTATGAAAAAAACAGGCTTCTTGGTGAAATTTGGGTATGCCTGGATTTTGTTAAGATTTTCTTAGTGAGATGATTCGATCTGTCTTCTGCAAATCAATACTGAAAAATCCCCAGCCATTTCACTTCAGGTACCCCACGGTAAATCAAACAAGGCTCCAGTGACTCATGAAACAAAACAACTCATAGCCCTGGTTAATTGGAGTCTGGAAAATAAAACCACTCCAAATATTTCGTTCCCTTCCATGTTTTTATAAATCTCACACTACGTGTGTGTTTGTGTGCGCGTGCGTGTGTGTATGGGGGCTGTGCACAGAGCGTTACCTATTCCAGGTAATAGGATTTGTAAGACATGCTCAACCGTCTGTTCCTCTGCTTCCCCAGAACTCTGCCTACTCAGTTTGTAGTCTGTATTGCACTTGTTTTGTTGGTTTTTTTGTGATTTGTGTTGTTATTTTTTTTCTTTTTTTTTCTTTTTTTTTTTTTAAACAGGCTGGAAAACATTAACCTCTTTAGCATGAGTGTGCAGCTCTCCCTCCACCTGCTTTTATCCTTAGCTGGCCAGGTGCCGCCTCTTATATCTTGTGCAGTTACTGAAAAAAGAAAAGAAGAGAAGAAAAAAAAGAAAAAATAAAAGGAAAGAGAAAGAAAAAGGCACACCATGCTCCTCTGCTTTATGAGTTCTTTGTCTCCTCCGCTTCGTGTTAAGGCCTCCTGAATTCCTCTGCTCAGACCGTCGTGACCCTCATGACGAGCTCTCTGTTACTACTAGACTGACTCCTCTGTTCGTGAGGCCTCAGGTGGCTGAGTATATGCAGGATGGTATAAGCACAGTGGTGGTCAGAGAGGGTGCCTGTGGCATGGCCGGCAGCCCGTGCCCCGCTGTCGGCTGGAGCGGAGTTAGTGGCTGTACCACCAGTGGAGGACGAGTGGGTGGTTTGGGAGGAGGGGCGCTGATTTGTCCTGGTCCCTGTTTTTTGCTCCTCCATGTCCTTTGTTTTGTCATAGTTCAGCACTTTCCACTGCTGATTGACCGCCTGCCACCGTTTAAAAATCCGGTAAACCGAGGGCCCTTCGTGTATTATTAGACCTGGAGGGAAGGGGGAAAGAAATAGACATAAAACACAAACAAAACTTTAGAAACAACCATAAACCTTCCCCAGCATTTCCCCCAGTTAGCTGGCTAAGGTTAGCTCTCCAGCCAGTGCTTTCTGAATGATAAATCCTGTATTTAATTACCAACAGGCAGAGCACTGGTGCTCATCCTCTGCTGGATCCCTTTTTCCCCTGAATTAAAGGGATTACGGTTTTATCTCAGCCATCGACAAACGGATCGTAAATGGAGCACAGTGAGTTATGCTCTTACAGCAAAAGAGTATCTGTTTACCAACAAATGCCCAAGGTTTATCTCTCACTGGGCTAATTTTGCATGCTGCATAGGCATGATTCACTGGGCTCAGGCGTGTGTTTGGAGGGGGTGTAGCTGCAGCTGACGTGTCACTGACGGCTGCTGCACCAACACCGTGTGTGTGCACAGCCCGTGTCTCTCCCCACACACACAGCAGCAGAGCAGACACACCTGAGCAGAAAAAACGGTTCTGTCTGTGCCCATAAGTAGTTTGTTATCCAAGGCAAAGTTTTGTTCATCTGCAGAGCAGGTACCTCATTGAGTGTCACTCCCTCCTTTGAGGGCGAGCTCAGCACGCTTGACAGAAAGGGCAGAGGAGCTCCCAGTGTGTGCAGAGCATGCAGGCAGTGTCTTTGTCCTGCTGCCCACCTGCAGGCACAGGGCTGATGTCTGGGGATGGCTCTGGGCTGTAGGACACAGCACTGCTAATGGTCTCTGTGTTTCTAAGAGAAGGAGCAGCTCAGGCCTCTCAGTAACCAGCAGTTACCTCATTTCCCGCTGTCTCCACCATCCTCCCCACCCTTGCATGAGGACTAAGGAATTAAATAATTTTAGCTGCTTGGATGATGACAGTATTCGAGAATTAAGCTCTGCTACTATTACTGAAATTGCCAGACTCTGGCTAGACCCTGTGGAAGCACTAGGTCTAGCAGTGGCTGTCACACAGGTCTTCTCCCCCAAGGCTGGAGGAAGCTGCAACATCTCCTGTAGAATGGCTTAGCTGGCACACTGTAATATACCTCACAAGCTTTGCTAGACAATGGGATTAATGTGGAATGAGGGGAGCCTGAGTGTCCCAGCTTTGCAGCCAGCTGTCTCTTAGGAAAGTGTCTTTGTGTCCCATGTAACTGAAGCCAGACCAGCAGGCAGGACTGGGTGAGTTAGCACATGCATGGCTTCATTGTCCTTAATGATGAAGGCTTCACTATTCTGGGTCAGGATCAAGATTATCAAAAACCCTTCTAAGAAGAGTAGCTCTCTTGCCTTCCTGTTGGAAGCATAAAAATACAAGAACAAGACTCACAAGAAGAAAACCCATGCCTAAACAAAGGGGCTGACTTGACCAACAACATGTAGAGAGATGATGGACACCCCAGAATAAAGTGGTTTACAGCTATTACTGATTAATCAGATGCTACAGCTTTACCCACCACCTACCTTTTCCAGACACTTTTAGCTTCTGATGACAGATAATTACTGGAGACAACCTGTGCCATCTCAAACCCCAAAATACCTGAAGGTCATCTTACCCTTAGGGCTAATCTCCCCATTACCCACTGAGAGGATGCAGGCACTTGGTTTCTTAGGATCAGCATTTGATGTTAAAGAGTTTAAATCCTTGCTTCAGTACAGATTGAGTTTCCAGCCTCCCTGGTTCTAAGCATAACTAGGAGCCCTGCTGACTTGATCCCAGACTAGCTTCAGGGGGACTGGCATTCATTGGAATGGGGTGCAGAGCCTGCTCACTGGCTGTAGAAGTAACTCCATTGGATAGCTTGTAGGCCGATCTGACTATTTTGGGACAGGGAATGGTGTAGGGCACCACAGTATGAGAGAGCTCTACCCTCTGGTTCCCACAGGCCACTGAGATTGCACACCCTGCAGTGCTGCTGGCTTTTTATAACCGAACCCAGTGATGTCATAACAGCAAATGTGGGTTTCCCTTCCTGCTTTGAAACATGGCTGAGAATTCTGACGTGGTCTGATCAAAGCATCAACCATAAAAAGCAGGACTTAGGGAAAGCCTGCAGATCCAGCCAAGGAGACAGAGCTTTGAAGCATGCCTGAAGTGGATCAGCCCATGACAAGGGACATTAGACATACATTTAAATGAGCTGTCTGATCAGTAATGAATGAAATTCCACTCTGATCAGTGTTTCTCAGAGACCACTTTAAGCCTGGGATAAAAGAGCCAAAATCAAATGTTTTCTCTTTGGCTGTAGAACATTCTCCATAGAATCAAATCCATTCTACAAAGTATTAAACACCGAGCCACGATTGTAAATCTATTCTTAATTACCTTATCACAAATATTTAATGCGCAGCCTGATTCAAGAGGGCTGTTTATAAAATTCTTGTTTGTTTGCCTTCTAATTATAAATGTTTATGATCTTATGCAATTAACTGTGTGATGCTGATGGATGGGTTGCTGAGTCAATTGAACAGCTGTTTTCTTAGATAGTTTTGGTTTCCAAATATTTATAAAAGTACAAAATAACCTCTTTTCATCTGTATTTACTGGGCTCTAAATTACTTATCGATTTCCCAGTGTCAGGCTCAGGAAGCTGTAAAATTAAGAAGGAACCAAATGGAGGGGTGGGCATGGAAGCGGAAGTAACAGTGATTCATTCACAAGAGGAAGTGCCAAGAGTAAGCAAGAGTCCATCAGTTAATATCAAGCTGCAGGACTTCATGCTTAATACTCTCATTGAAACAAATCTTGTCTGCCTCAGATAAATTAGGATTGGAATTCTTACATTCAGCTCTGTACATCCCTTACCAAGAACACCCCTCCCCTCAAGAATCATACTTGTTGACTGAGGTGAAATGTTCAATTTAAAGGCCAGAATTCAGTGGAAAGTCCTTTAGGAAGGACTGTATTCAACTGGAGGTGTCCATTTAGAAGCAGTTATTCCATAAGCCAAATCCTCTGTGTAAGTGTGTAAGATTGCAGGCTGGTGTGATCTTTGTGCAGTGCTCAACACAGAAATGCCTATATCAGAGTTTCAGATGGATTCTGGGAGTGTCCTGGTCCTTTTCTACTCCTCCCCATTTTATCTCACCCTCTTCTGCTTCACAAAATCTGTTCTCAGTAGATCCTCTGTGAAAACCATCCTCTTCAGAAGGAAAATTTCTGTGGGTTGTGCACTTGTTAGTCCAGATTGTTGCCTGCTTCATGAAATCCCTGGTTTGTAGTGTTGGTGAAGTGAAACTCGCATGGAATGTGGGCATTCATGATGTGCTGCTCTCATTCCCATTTTTTCATGTAGAGACCTGACTGGCCCAGCACTGGATGAAATTCCTTGATCTGAAAGTTGTTGAAAGCTGGAATCTCTTGGGAATAGAGACAGAGACGCAATTGCATGGGTGGGCTTGTAAGAAAACTGATCAAGAGAAAGGTCCTCAGCCCAAGGGTCAGAAGGGCTGCTGGGAGAACAGTGGCAGAGTAACAAGGGAATTGTGTTTGTGTCTCTGGATGGGGAGCAGTACCATCATAGCTGCTGTACCACCATCCTGTGAGATTAACCCAGAGGGTTGTGAGCCTCCAATTTAAAGTAACTTTGGAGCAGCAGTTTCTCAGAAATGACATTCAGTGAATTCCTGAACCTGGTCAGGTTCTGCCACTAAGTGATGTTTTCCCCAGAATTTTCAGCCTCTAATTAACCTTCCTCTTATTCCAACACTTGCCATGAAAGAAACAGGTAAATTTTTACAGCAGGAGCTGTTTCACCTGTTTGCTAGTAGAGAAAACCACCAAAACAGAGCTTCTGCTGACAGTGGGTGGCTCATCACCCCTGCACTGACACTGATATTATCTACACAAGAAAAAAATCACAGTCCATTCCAGCCAGTTGCCTTCTCAAAAAGGCCCTGTCCTGTCACCTCTTGTTTCCGCCTTCAGCAGGACTTTGCCTTTTTGTTTTCCTTTTCAAATGCAATTTCATCTCAGCCAGACAGCTGCCATGCTTCAGCCTGTTTCTGTTGCTTTCATTATTGGGTGTCAGGGGAAGATTATGGCAGCTGTGATCAAAGCTTAATGTTTGCCTCCACAGCAGCTGTGACTCAGGCCAAGGTAAACCAAGCTTTCTGGGAGATAACACACTATTTGCAAGGCTTCCTCTCTATTGACATCATTGCATACACAAACCCTTCCCTCCCTTTCTGTGAATTCTTTAATCTTTTGTGACAATCTCAAATTTTGGCACTTTTGTTTCCAAAGCTCCACCAGCTCAGCCCTCACTAATCTTTTTGCCTTAATCTTATCTTATTTGCTCCATCCTTAGTCACCTTTTATCTTGACCTAAGAACAGGAAAGTGGCTGATGATCAATCAGGAAATAAATACAGGCTTGGAAAGGGGTACATGGTATCTGGCATCCCTCACCATTGTGCCCAGGTCGGTTCCAGCTGAATATGACAAATTCTCTGAACAGCCTGGCATTCTTAGGTGCTCCTGTGGCTGATACTCAAGGCTGCAGAGGAAACGGGGAAGAGGGAGAACCTGTGCCCTTCAGGAAATGGGGAAGAAGGTGAACCAAGGAGCAGGGAGAGGTAGTTTGTATTTGAAAACAATGTCATGGCATCATTATGACTGACTCTGTACTTGGACTGATTTGGAGGAGAATTGTGAACCCCGGAGATGACCAGGCTGGGAATGAGGTAATGTCCTCCTTCTCCTCAATCCTGCATCATCATTTCCAGAATCTTTTCATTTCATCCCCCTTTTTTCTGCAGGTGAACTCCCCAGCAGGGTGCAGTCCCAGGGCAGAGAGGTGCAGAATCAGCACTGTAACACCCCACCTGCCTTTTGATTCCCTGCTGAAATAAACTGGTCTGTCACTGTCTTCAGCAGTGTGACTGGTCCAGCTTGTGTTTGGGATTCTGATTTCTCATTCCTAAGGGTAATGCTTTGCACTTCTTTATTCAATTACATCTTGTTGATTCCTCCAATTTGCCAAGATAATTTCAAATTTCAAATGCTGATCTGATCCTCCAAAGTGCTTGCAGCCTTTCCAAGCTTGGTGTCATCTGTGTATTTTATAACAGCAGATCCTATTTAATTATCTAAGTCATCTAAAAATATTGAGGACAGCAGAGTCCAAAAGACTCTCTACTTGGAATGTGTTTCCAGTTTACAGCACACCACTGATAACTACTGAAAAAGCCGTTTCTCCATTGGCTGTACACCTGCATTATAGTAATTTAATCTAGAACATGTTTCTCTGGGAGGAGAGTCCAGAGGCAAAGCACCAAGAGCATTGCCCAAGCCACAGCATATTAAACTAATGGCTTCCTCCTTAGCCACTTTGCAATTACCCTTCCAAATTACATCTGGTTATACTCCTGTGCTCACCAATTGGTTGGCTAAAAAAGATTCAGTATCTTTCTATGAATCAGTTAAGCTGATTTGCCCTTCATTTCCTCAGTGCCTGCCTTCATTATCTGATAGAGATTATGTTTAAAGTTAGGTACTCTGCTTGCATTTCCCCAGCTGCCTGGCACCTCCTGCATCCTCCTCAAGCTCCTGATGATGAAATGCTCATGGGTCAGCCACTGTTCCTGCAGCTGCCTCTGAAGTTCATTAGGACATGCTGACAAGGACAGAGCTAACTCATTTGAATATTTTTGAGGCTCTTCTTTTCTGATTCTGCCCTGGGCTCCTTTCTCTTATTAAAATTATTTTAGTTAAGTTTTGAGGACTGAAACAAAGGCAACATTTAACTATTTGGCTCTTTGTTATCAAATACTATTTGAGGTCTTAGACTTGCCTTGCTCTTATTCACTTATGCTTATGGACCCAGTTATTTTTGCCTTTGGAATCTCTGGATGGTCATCTTGGGGCTCAACTCTGACAGCTCCCCATGCCTGTGTGATTTCCAGAGACTTTTCATTAGTTGAAGGTTATTCTCTCTGCCTTTTGTGTGATTGCAGCTTCTGATTTTGGGTCCTCAAAGAGTTCCTGGTGCAGCCTCTGTGCTCTCTTCCCATGCTTCTGAGCTTCCCCCTGCACAGGCACAGTTTGCTGCTGTGCCTTTAGTATCATCCCTTTGGCAGCTGTGAGCTGTTCACAGCTCTTTTATCCTTCAGATTCTCTTCCCAAGAGACACTCCCTGCTCTGCTCCCCTGGGGCTGCTGCTGCTGCTTTTCTGGAGTCCATTATCCTCACATCTTACTTTTCTTCAGCTCTGGAATGCTTTCATTAAACAGTTGCTTCCCATACAAACTACTAATACATTCAAATTTTCAGGGAGTCTTTGCTTTCTGGGGAAATTGAATAGGAAGTATAGATTCCTTCATAACTATCATCTCCACTCTCCAAAATATAATTTTTGTCCCCAGAGCTGAACAGTCTACACTGCATACAGGATTAGTTCCTACTGGTTAGCCTGGAACACATGGTGCTGTCTTTTAGAAATTTCTGGAAGCTGCAAGACACTGGACCAGTGATCAGGATTTCTTCTCTAGTCCACAAGACTTTTAGCAAAGGTCTGCTCTGAATAATGCTAGAACTGTACTAGGAGGGTGTGCAAACTTAGCAATTGCCAGCATTGAATGAGATAAAGTATAAATTGAAAATGTATTCATAATGATTAGAGCTCAAGTGAATGCTTAACATATGGAAAAATAATTAGCTGATTATAATCAGGCACTTTCTTATCAATCATTCTCCATGCACATTTTTTTTAATGTTTAAAGAACTGATTATGTATGAGTCTAAACTGTGTTTTGGCTCAGGAGGACTGGGATGTCTGCATGGCTGGACTCCCTTGAGTGCTGTTATCACTGGATGACATGGCCATCATGGATCCCATGGACCTGGGGAAGACAAAACACTCCTTCTTCTGCAAAGTGCATTAATGGTCGTGAGGTTTCACTGTCACACAGCTTTCCCAGCACTGGCATGCCATGCTTGGATCTCCTGGCCACAGGGCCATGACTCCAGCAAAACTGAAATTGAGCCCCTCAGAGATTGGTACCTCCACAGCCAGGGAAGAGCTCCCACCAGCGTGCACAGAGGAGCTGCTCCCAGTCTTGAGAGGAGGTTTGGACTCTTCCATTTTAGGTTTCTACAGCAAAAACAAGCTGGCCCATAACCTTCAAGTGCTGACCAACCAGAAAATCTTGTGTTTATTACAGCTCATTTCTCTTTGTTCAAAGGCAACTGTACCTCAGAGCTTCCTCAGCCCCTGGTGGGCCAGGACCACCCCCAAGTGCAGTGAGAGCCCTTCTCCTTCCCTGCTTCCTCCACCCCATCTGGCAGAGCCATGGGAGCAGCAGCTCCCACCTGGGCAGGTCATCATGCTGTGCCCCAAGCTCTCTGCAGCTGCAGAGAGATTCCAGATTCTCTGCAGCCCAGAGTCAGCCCTGCCAGGTGGGACATGGATCCAGCGTGCTGGCACCTCAGGGAGTCCCCACAGCTGCTGCTCCACCAGCTGGGTGCTCCTAGGGCACAGTGTGGGGAGCTGGGGACAGGAGGCAGCTCTTCCATTACTGCTGGGAGTGCCTGGTGTGGCAGCCGGCAGCGTCCCTCCCCCAGGAATCACTGAGATTTTGCAGGATGCAGCTGAGCTACATGGCAAGAAACAATTTCCAGGCTGTGACACTGCAGCATGTCCTGAGTTCATGTGACACAAGCATGCAGCAGTGATTCCTGTGAGCACAGGATGCCACAGGTTCCTCCTGGAAGTGGGAGCTGTCTACCCCACAGACATGGCATCTGTAGCTGTGGGAGGAGGAAGGCTTCATCCAGCACGATGAATTGAGCTGACAGGTAGCACTGCCTGTCATGGGGCTTGTGGAGCTCATGGGAGCTGGGGACAGGGTTTTGCAGGAGCATTTGGGGAGCTTTTATGGCTGCAAAGTAATGCATCTTCTCTATGAGGTGCTGCCTCCATCCCAGGGCAGCCCTGCTCAGCCGTGTTCCCCACAACACATGGGCAGGGCCCTGTAGGGCTGAGCTGATAAGACCCAACATGAGGAAACACTGGCTAAATTAAGGAGCTGAGAAGAGCTGTCCAATGGAAATGAAATTTCATTTTGTTCAGCACTCCCACACGGTTTGTGTGCAATGGGAAAATAACACCAGCTGTCCTGCAGAGATGTGACAGAGGAGCTGGGCTGACCCCTGGAGCTGCACACAGCAACACCATGGCCCTGGAGATGCCACAGTACTTCCAGCTGTAAATATACAAACTACCAACCACCACAACTTTCTCCTTCTGCACTGCCCAGACCAGTACTTTTTTACCCCTTGACTCAAAACAGTGATAAAAACCACCCTAAAGCAAAACAAGAAAGAACTGAAAATAGGTAAAATGAAACCCAAAGAAATTCTTGCTAGGGCAGTAGATAAAAGCATAAGCTGAAGTACTCCCATAAACTCAGCTGGCTGTGGACAGCTAGAGCAAAATGGATGTTGTGCCCTGAAGGGCCCTTGTACTCCTGCGGTATTTAACTCACAGGGCATTATAAAGCAGAGGATTAAAGGGAAATCTGCAGTTATGCAGGCAGCAATAAATGACACTGTTCTTGGGAAAAGCAACTAAATAAATAGAGATGGGAGCTCCACCAAGAGAACACCCCCTTGCTTCTGAATCATGCCTCTCCAGCACCATTCCCCACTTGTGTGTCTATCCATAACTGTGCCAGAACAGGAGGGATAGGGCTTGGAGGCAGTACTCATATACCCTCTTGCTCTCTTAAAATTTCCCCTCGCTTTGTAGCTAGGACTGGGTAGATCCTCTTGGAATCTTTTTTTTTCCTCTGAATTTAAAATGGATAGAACAGCAACACCCCACATCTTGAAAAGGCTTTGTTCAAGAGGTGAAAGACATTCATTGTGTGCATGACAGATACTGCAAGGTCTTTAAAAGAAGGGAGTAAATAATCATTTCAAGCTAGGTTGAACAGAGCACTGGTCTCTAGGTGATTTTATGGGTCTTTTCTACCTTCAGATTTCCAGACATTCCCTACAGAAGCTCATGGAGTTGGATACTTATGGTGAAAAGAGAAAAAGCACCTGACTTCCACTTCATTCTGTTTGCAGGATGGAAACCATTTCTCCAGGTCTGGGTCCTGAACCTTCCTCTGCCATAGCAAATGTCACACTGCCCAAAGCACTGCCTGGGCAGTCATGCTGATCCCAGACATTCCAGGGACACTCCTTTAAAAGGACAACACCACTGTGCTGTGCAGGGCTTGGGAATCTGCCTCCACACTTGCTTAGAGACCTGAAAAAGTCCCATTGTTCCCCAGAATGGAAGAACATACGTGTATTTGCAGACAGGTTAAAATGTTTCATTTGGAATTGAATTTTTTAAAAATGTTGTATTCTAAATTCTGACACTGAATTTGAAACACTCAGCATGAGCAGTCATCTCTAAATGTTAAATCAAAATGCTTTGTTCAAGAATGATCAAAACATGACATTTGCTTATTGAAAGTAGAACTAATGCCTCCCTCTCTGCTTTTATTAGCAAATGAAATTCTGTAAGGAAAAATGAGAATAGTTTCACAATTTTTTCATTTTCTAAGGGATGCAGGTCCTGTCTGAGCCCAATTCCTCCAGACTATTCCAGTTACCTAAGTGCTTTATCACTAAGAGAAAGACAAACCAATTAGGAGACACAACGGTGAGTACAGATCACCCTTGCCATCCCCCAGGGTAACCTAGGGCACATGGGCTAAACTAAGGCACCTGAGATACCTGTGATATGACACATTGGCATGTGCATGGTGATTGCCTCTGCTGCCTCACTGGAGTGAGATATGGGCATCTCTCCCCTCCAACATGCAGGAAGGCATCCCAAGGATGTGAGGCAGAAGGTGTTCATGCTGGAATTTGGCCAGCCTTTTGCTGGGATAAACATGTTCCTGGGACATGCCATGGTGCAGCCTGTCCTGTGCTGCTTTGTCCTTCACAGCCAGGACAAAAAAAACCAACAGGATTTCTGTGAGATCTCCCAAAGCCTTTCACCTTGGCTGCTGCAGCCTCTCTCTGCTCCCTGATGATGCCCCCACAGGTCTCACCCCACCTTCTCCCCTGCAAAGGTCTTCTCCTCTCCCACAGAGGCACTGTTCAAAATTAACAAAGGTGGTAGAAGCCAAGAGGACAAGAGTCTGTTATTTCTGATCTGTTACTAGCTAGGGTCTCTAGGAAGGCAAAACACATTCCTTGCTTCTCTGCACATACAAGGGTCTTCCACCAGAGCTGAAGGCCTTTGTGGCTGCAATATCCAGATGAGTGAATGCTGACAGAGGCTGAGCGACAGGAAAGGGTTTACCTGCACCTATGGTATCTGCCAGTGCTGAGCTCACAGGTATGACAGCAGTGAATGGAGCTGAGCATGGCTAAACCTGCAGGAAAAGTTTAGAGAGCCTTGGAGAACACAGAAAGGCTCTTCATGTGGCTGCGGCTGAGCAGAGTGAATCAGGCTGTGGCTGTCATTCGTGAGTCTTGGTGCAGGAAGAAAAGCACTGCTTCAGGGAGTAACTTTTAGGAAAAATTAAGTTTAGCCCATAGGCTTGTTCGCAATGTTCTTCATTACAGCCTGTTGTATCTGGGTTGAAAGATGGCTCTGCTGGTAGGTAGCCATTAATCAGTCTTTACATACAGGGTGATCCCAGAGCTTGATTAGTGTTGTCTTCAAATTAATCTCTTCTTACCTCTGCTTCTGACTCCCCCCTGAGCTGGGGATAAACCTCATCCACTGTACATGGGGGTGACCCTGCCATGGTCTCATCTTTGACCATGGAGTTGAATTCTCCTGCTACTGCCACAACAGCCTGCCATGGGCCACAGCATCCACCTCCAGGAGTGATGTGTCTGTGGGGATGCAGGCTGCAGTAGGAGGAGTGATGGGACAGAAGGCAGTTGGAAAAACACAGCCTGGCACAGCACTGAGGACTTTTTTCATCCCTTACTAGACAGCACAATTTGTGCAGCTGGCATGGGAGATCCTACCAGCTGCCTACAAGGGAATTTCCTGCCACAGTGTAGAGGTTGTGACAGGCAGGTGAGTGCTCCTGCCTCTGCCCACGTATGGAAACTTAACTGGGGACATCAGGCACGTGATTTTGTCAAGGAGGTTAGTGACAGTAAGGCACCATTCTGATTGTTAGGCATCACACTTGAAAGCACAAGATGCAGTTCATGAGGCAAAAGAATTTCTTTTTTCCCCTCAAAAAAAGTTAATTGTGTTGCCCTCATTAAACGCCAAGCACATTGATCCACTGGAGCAGAGAACACCATATGGTTATTCACGATAAATACATCTCTGGAGCCCTGCTGCAACAACAGTGGGACCCTGCTGGAGATGGATGTGGGGAAGGAGTGTGGAGCTGAATGAACACATGTGAAAGCCCAGGTGTTGCTCAGGTTGAGCTGGAAGCCAAGTTCCTTCCCTGCAAGGAGGTTCAGAGCCATGTCCAAAGCTGTGTCTCTGCTCAGCAGCGATGTTCTGACTCTGTGGAGAGTGGCTGGAGCTGTGCTGGAATCCCGTGGGCACACGGAGCCCCTGCAGCCCTGCCCACTGCTGGGAGAACACAATGCACACGTGGCAGCTCCCCCCGTGCTCTCTTATGGAACAATCAATGCAACAGTGGATAAAAATAGGTCCCTTCTTTCAGGGGCAGAAGGGCGGCTGGTCTCGATTTTGCCGAGCATCAGCTGTTCCTGGATAACAGCCAAGGAGTCAGTGGCCAGATCAGCTTTGCAGCGTCGCTTCTCCTGATGCTGGCCCAGCTACAGGGCCACCAATGATTGCTCCCCAGGAGGGACCCGGCCCAGCTGGATTGAGAGCCCCATAACATGCCCTGTGGGGGCTGTTCCTGTCTACCCAGCCTCTGTAGAGTTGATAGATCAATGATGTGCTCAGTGGTTTTTAAAGCACACACACTGTGGCTGAATGTGTCCAACCGGAGTTCATGGTGAAGAAAAGGTGACTTTGCTGCCTAGCTTCATCCCAGCTGCATGCTCTGAAGGTAGGACCTGGATCTGGCCACTCCTATTAGCTCCTGATAGCTCCAGTTTAACACAGATTGGGTAAGAAGTGCATGAAGAGCATGGCAAGCAGTGCATCAAGCTGAAAGACACAGAAGACTTCTGTATATTCTCAAAGATCTCTTCCAGGTATGCTAAAGCCACACACATTTGCTGTGTGGGCTGCTGTCAGGTCTCTCCTCCAAAGACATTTGCTGAACTTCTCTGCCTTGTGCTCTGCCTTTAGGGTGTCATTGAGCCAACATGTGGGTTTGGTGCTCCTCAAAACTGATTCCCTACTGCAGTAGCAATTCTCCCAGCTTTGTACCTTGGGGGACTGTGTAGACCTGAATGAAAACATCTGCTTTCCTTTTGAGAATGGGACTGATACAGATGAAGACCAAGACCCTGAAGACACTTCGTTTCTCAGTTTCTTTTTATTTCGTTGTGACTTTGACTCCTAAATCCTTTGAATGCTGAAGGCCCAAGTGACCTGGCTAGATAACACCCTGAGGCTACCTCAGCCGAGCATTTCCTCTGTAAAGCAAAGCTCATTTAGAACAAAACCCCATTAGTCTTGGCAGGAAGCTTGAATTGTCACTGTTTCAAGGAAGCTCCATTAATTACTGTTCCCACTGCACTATGAAAGATCAAATGCTGTGCATCGGTTTTAATTGGCTATTGATTTCTTATGTTATTACCTATGGTTGTGCTGAGATGCTGTCAGACATACTGGATGCTTTTGATTATTCTTTCTGGCAGCTGGGATTAAAAACAGCAGGCAGACACTTCCTGATCTGTAATGGATTGCCATGGTGTGCCAACAAGACTCGTTGGCTGGATGAATGGTCCTGCTCTGCCCATCTTGTGCTGCTGAGGTGCAGTGCTGTTTCGAAGGCAAATACCATCAGGGGCCAGCCAGGGAAAGAGCGGGAAAAACTTCAAAAAGCATGAGGATTTAGTGCTTGGAGAAATGCACTGCTGTCAGCACCAAGGCAGGGTGAGCCAGGGAGCAGGGACTTGGGCACAGACAAAGCAGTGCCCATCAGTCAGTGATCCAAGGAGAGGCAGACCAAATTAATTTTGCATTGCTGGGGATAACTCCCCAGCACACCAACCTCAGGGATAGCCCTGTGATCCCAAGCAGGCCAGCACACACAGACCATATCCCCACAGCCCAGTGCACACAGCCTGCTAATGGCCCTCCTGGGACATGCTTCTCCCTCAGAGCCCATCTGGGGATGCCTGAGCCCACTCTGTGACATGCTCTCATTAGCTGGCAGAGTTCCTCCTTGTTTAACAGGAGATGCTTTCCTGTCCTCCTGACCCCAAATGACACCTAATTCTACAAATGTCGACTTCCCCTAATTGCACCTTGACGGAGAGAGGCAAACCCCTCCTTTCGTCTCCAAGGACTGTCATTTAATTAACAGGCAGGTATCTCTCAGGATTTCGAGGCCAGCTCTAAGCTGCTACTCTCTCTGCTCAGTACCTGAGGCCTGTGAAGGCTCATTCCATTTCTCTGTGCATTTCAATAACTGCATTTTTGCTAATCCGCCTATGCGAGAGATTTACCTCTTGGATTTACCTCTCATGGACCATGGAGAGAGCAGTTAATCAAATGAACAGTCCCCATCTCACTTCTCACTCCCTTTCTGGTTCCTGATCTCAGATGTCTTTGTTGTAGATGACTTCATAGCAGAGCTGTACCTATGCTGGCACCATCACCAGTTTCTAGTTTAATCCAACTCTCATATCTGTCCTACAGACATGACCAGAGATAGCACAGATGAAAGAGAGATCAGAATCAAAGACATCGAGGCTGGCTGGATATCAAGAAGCATTTAATTTGTTCCTCCTTCACAAACTGGGATCATCTCTCTGCAACCTGTTCTTGACATATGTTTTCTAACAGGTTCTTAAGTAAAATCCAGTACTGGAGGTTCCCACAAATCCCAAGCAATCTTTTCCAGTGCTTCTTGCCCTCCTGTTAGATGTCTGACAGCAAGGGGCAGAACAGTGTTGAAAGGCCATCTTGCACATCTTGCCCAGAAGGACAGAGATTCTGGCGCTTGGGGCCATACCACCTGTCCCACTGATCACGAGGAGCAGACTGGTTTTACTTCGGTTGTGGTTTTTGTTTTCATCATGGGTGAAAAGGTAGATAATGGTTCCTGTCCCTCCCAACTGTTTTTGTGGGGCATGCTAGATCTAGAAAAGTCCAAAGAAAACTAGTATATTACTGAAGGTTAGTGACTGAGGGTCAAATCCAGACCCCTGGATTTTATTCCATGGATCAATGGTCTCTGAGTAAACAGACATATTTTGAGAGTTCAGCTTGGAGATGATCTGACCATTTCAGAACAAATGAGGATAACAACAACCAAATAATGTGCTGAGGGAGCTGTATGTGCAAGGAAGCACTCATGCCCTCACCTTTGACTCCACACTGGAAAGATCAGTGCTGCCATGGGATTGTCCATGCAAATTGCCACAGATATCTCTACCTTGGCAAATTGCTACCTAAATCCCTTACTGACCAGGTAGAGAGGAGATCACACAAAACAGCTGGGCAGTTGCTGGCTGCCTGTCTGATTTTATTCACACCTCTGCAGAGTTGGTGACTCTCCAGCTTTGAGACTCCACAGTGCCAGAGGAAGTGTCCTGCTGAGCATCTCCAGTGACAGGGTGCATAAACCTGCCTCCAGGACAAAAATCACTGGCTACCCAATGGATGTGAGACATCCAGGTATAACAGAAGTGCAAACTGGCAGGAGCTACGGAGGAGCTCTATTTCAGCACACCTGCTCTTCAGTAAGTACTTTGTCTTTCAAACCTCTGCTTCTCTGCTAGGGAAAGAAAAACTTGGGGCTCAAGCTGGAGGAAGAAACAACTGGAATTCATGCAATTACTGTAGGACCTATGGTATCACATTCTGCTAGCTAAGGCTCTCCAGCCTGTTACCAAATAAATGTACAGACAGCATCTTACATTAGCTGGAAAAACCAAGTGTGGTAGAACTGAGTGCACCTAATGTCCTGCCCTTTCCCCATGACTGAGCATTTCTTAGTTCCTAAATCTTTCCTACCCACCCACAGGCTAGGTAACAAAAGAGGAAAAGGGCTCTACTGCAGAGGAGGAGACACTGAATTGCTCAGACAACACTCCAGTATTTCAAGATCCATTTCCACTGTAATTATCCATGAGAGGTTTTATCCTAAACTTGCAGAAGTTGAACTAAAACCCAGGGACGAATAACAAGAGGCTTAGGGTCATGCTAGCAGTCAGGAGCAGAACTTTCAATCTCCAGAGCTGCCTCTGACTATTTGTCAAAAGACCCTGGCAGTAAGGCTTGAAAGAATGATCAAGAGAGGGAGAAAAGCTGTTCCACAGTGAGGAACTCACTGCAAGCCTTCTAGGGAGACACTGCTGCATCCATCACAAAGTTATAATGAATGAGGAATCCACCTCAGTTGCAGTGTTCATAGAATGGGTTGGGTTGGA
>WBNQ01001123.1:0-32949 GCA_013401375.1 Spizella passerina | reverse complement strand
TGATTCACCAAAGCCACAGCTGGGTCAATGTGACACCCTTCCCCAGAGCACACAAACAAATCCCACTGTGCTCCCTCTGTACTGGCTGCTCTCTGAGGACAGGAACATGCTCTGCAAGCCAGTGGCCAGTGCCAGAAGACAGACCAATCTACCTTTGCTTGAAGGACCAACTGGATCCCAGCACCTCCAAACTAATGCCTCTGCAGAGAGCAGCAGGTGAAGGTGGAGAGACTCAGCAGAAAGTCAGATGTGCAGCCCAAGGCTGAGCAACACCACTCTCAGGAAGGACAGAAATGTAAGGCCAGGTGTGACATGAGATGCTTCCAGCACTGAAGCAGGTTAAGCTGGCCCAGCAGAGCTGAGTTTGCCATCACACCTGATTTATCCTGCAGGTCGTCCAGCCGCTCGCCCCTTTCGATCACCTTGGTGATGTTCTCCTGCATGACATCGATGACTTCATCCACCTGGTTCTGCACACTGGGGAGCAAAGGCAGTGTGAGAGGCAGAAGTGAGCACCAGAGCAGCCCAGCCTGGCAGGGGCTGAGAGCTCACCCACAGAAATGAAAGGGCACAACAGTGGAAAGGGGTGGATGGGATGCAGAGAAAGCCAGAGCAATGGCATGGGGTGGATCTCCAGCACTCCCAGGAAGGGCAATAAGGGGCTCAGAGGGAGCACTGGGAAGTCAGCAGAAGTGGGACACCCTCTCCAACACCTGTAACACACAAATGCCGTATGAAAAGGCACTAATTGCTGTTGGTGGGCACCTCTGCTACAGAGGAGCTCACAAAGGGGAAAAAAAGAAGTAAAAATCCCATACCTTATCTTTCTACATTTCATAGACCTCCACATCACACCTTTGCTCAATAACTTGGGGTGAAATCAAATCAGTTCCCTCCTCCAGGAACTGAGTTACTAAATTAAACCCATCCTGCCAGGGGCATCAAGAGGATAGCAAAGAAATGGCTGATATGAACTAAACCAAGTTATAATTCATCTTCTCCTAGGTTATGTAACTCTGTGGGTAGCCTTCAGTGAACAGCAGCCTAAATCACACCAGTAGGGTTATTAAAAATGCATTTATTCACTCCAAAAAAATACACTGGCAAGAGAGAAAAATTTTCCTGGTGGAAAAGTACTGCTTCATTCTGGTTTGTATTTTGGAGCTAATACACGTTTGTTTTCCTGGAGATAGAAATGAGGATTTTCTTGAGCCTGGGGGATAATACATTGTTTGAGACATACCGTTCCCAGAAAGGCAAGGGCACCAGCAGCATCTTGGAGGCAACAACACAGAAATAGCTCAGGAGAGAAACAGCGTATCCTCCCCCAAGGCCCACGAAACTGGAGCCAACACAGACTCAAGGCCAGTCAATGGGGCACTGCAAACCACAAACAGGACTCTGTCCTCACCATCATGCCTCTAATTAATTGATTAATGAGAGACATAGGTTCACACTGACCTATTTCTCCTACCAGTGCCTCTCACCAAGCAGACACCTGTGCTGGTGAGGAGTAGCTGCAAGCAGCAATAATGGTCACAATACTTGCTCACATTTACTGACTGTACCAAATGCAGGGGAGAATGCTCATTAAAAGGCATTTTCCTCCCCAGAAAGCTCCAGAAAGAGTTCCACATCTCTAAATATGAAGGGATTTCCCATCTTAGCCCTTCAGATCAAGCTCCTCAGCACTACTGCACTGTGGCTTCCAGAGCTAGAAGAGCCAGGCAACCCCTCTGAAATTTCTGAGTCAACAGCTGTGACAAGGCACATGCTGGACTCCAGCAGCACATGTCAAAATGTGCTTTATTTAGGACAGCATAAGAAAGGAAGCTGCCTTCTCTGCTGCATCACAGTCTGTGGGAGCAGCATCTCTCTGAACCCTCCTTCACCATGTGGTGGCAGCTCCTGCCTTCCCCACTGCCAGGAGCTCCTTATCTGGAGGGGAAGGGCACAGACAATGCCCAAAGAGCCCTCAGCAGGAGCTGCCCCGTGCCCAGGAGCTGCTCTGATCCCCTGTTTGCTTTACAAAGCCTGAGATGAGCAGCAGAGCTGTTGGCAGAGCTCAGAGGGTGGCACTGAGGACAAGGACAGGAACACACAGCAGTGCCCAGTGGGGCCAAGTGTCCCCCACCACAGGACACACAGCCCCAGGCCCATCCCTGGGCACTGGGGACATGCAGGCACGTTCTGCAAGGGGCTTTCCTCACCCTGGCACAGCAATCCCAGCCTGGAGCTGCCAGCAGTGCAGCCACAGCTTGGGGTGAGAGGAAAAGCACCAACATCTGCTACCCCAGATGAGCCAACTCGGCAAATCCTCTAAGCCTCAAACACGGGCTTCACACACACAGGTCTACATTTGCACTATGCAAATGTTTCTAAAATCATTTTCTGGCTTCAAAATAGAGAGATTTCCTCCCACAACAGATTTGTCACCAAGTTATCCTGGTACAACTAACAAGTGGGAGCACACAAGGTTACAGTGCATCTAGGAACTTGCAGAGCAATGCAACAGCACCTGTATCCCTGCCAGTGCAGGTCAGAGCCCTGAGGGGGCTGCTGCAGTCCTGGGACACCCAAAGTGCTGCAGGCAGAACAGGCTGGTAACTTCAAGCTGCTGTGGTGGTTAACAGCATTTGGGGAGAGCACCTTAGTGCCCAAGCTGCTTTCTTGCCTCTTCTCACTTGAGCTGCTGGCAAAATGCTAAGGGCCCTTGTTTGTTACCCGCCCAAACCCTGGGCAAGCTGTCAGCTGTCCCCAAGAGAACAAAACATTGCACAGATGAAGAATGGAGGCACAAAGAAATCAAGGTTTATAAACTCCCACAAATGTTGAGGCGTTGACTCCTATGGAACACAAATACATTTGGGTAGCACAGTTTGCCATCTGGGGGAAAACCCAACAAAACAACACAGCAAAGAAGAGGAAGGAAGCCAAGAGGCCAAGCCAGGGAAGTTCAGACCTCCACACAGCACCCTAACCAGACCTTAAGCCAGCCCTTTCTTTCTGCTCTCTCCCACCCTTCACTGCTGCTTCTTCAGAAAGGGGCTGAAAAATGCTCAGCCTGTGTATTAACCCAGCAGCTTCAAAACAAATTCAAAAATTCCCACTAGTCTGGCATGCTTGAGGTAGGAAACTCAAGTCACATCAAGAAGAAAATATTTTCTTGTTTTATCTGGCAAGAGGGAATGAGTCCTCTAATACAAAGTGTATTTCCTCCTGGGGAACTACAGGCTTTTGACACATCCACTTCATGTGCTTTACTCCTGCCAGATTTCCAAGAGAAATAAAGTGGAATAAATACCTGCCAGGAAAGGGAGAAGACAAAAACATGAAATATGTCTCCCATGACCTTCTTTCTTACTAATTACTGCAAGTCTGATGCTTTTAACTGTGACAGTGTTCACAGGGGTTTTTGGATTGGGGAAGAGACGAGGATCTGACTCCATGTTGATTTATTATTTTATGATATATATTACATTAAAACTGTACTAAAAGAAAAGAAGAAAAGGTTTCATCAGAAGGCTAGCTAAGAATAGAATAGGAAAGAATGATAACAAAAGGTTCTGTCTCAGACAGTGAGTCTGAGCCAGCTGACTCTGACTGGCCATCAATTAGAAACATCCACATGACACCAATCCCAGATGCACCTGTTGCATTCCACAGCAGCAGATAATCAATGTTTACATTTTGTTCCTGAGGCTTCTCAGGAGGTAAAATCCTAAGGAAAGGATTTTTCATAAAAGATGTCTGCAAAATTTAACAAGGACAGCAAGTGTACACCATCAAACCAACAAGATCCAGTGGCACTCAGCTTGCTTTAGACTCCTCTCTCCTTGTGCTCTGCTGCTCCAGAGTGGGAGGAATGAGCTTTTCCATTGTTGCCACCTTGGGTTATGTACTGCAAACCTGGCAGGGCTGGTCAGGGTGCTGGGCTAACAGCAGGGCTGCATTCTGCAGACACTGAAAACAGCCTGTGCACACATGGGCTGTGCTACCCAAGGCTGCAGCTTGTCTCCAAGCTGGCTGTTTGCACCAGCATCACACTCCAGTTTTCCACCCCAGTGGTGTTAACAGTGTGTATTTTGGTGCACATTCCACCCAAACACCCCTGGCTGTGGCAAGCACCCAGGGAAGAGAACAGCAGCAAGAGCCAAGGCAGATGGAGGGTACAGAGGCTGCACAGCACTCCCCAGCTGTCTGCAGAGAGCCTTGCTGCTCTCAGCAACGGGGTGACAGTGCTGAACCCCACCACAAAGCCATGGATTGAAGGTGCTGCCCAGTCCCAGCTGGGAGGAGAACAGCAGCCTGTGCCTCCCTGAGGCCTTTCAGTCACTGAACAGATTATATCCAACAAAGACTGCTGTCAGCATGGGCCTGCTATCACCTTCAGATGAAAGCCTGGACTATGCTTGGGGTTCACTGCACAACCTGCAAGGAGCCCTGGGAAGCTGCAGTCAGCTCTTGCCTCAAGAGTTCAAACCATTCCCCAAACCTTCCCCTGCAAGGAGCCCTGGGAAGCTGCAGTCAGCTCTTGCCTCACGAGTTCAATCCATTCCCCTAACCTTCCCCCTGCTCAGGGCCTGCAGCCAGCCAGAGCCACTGGGGCTGGCAGTGCTGACCACCCAGAGCTGCACCATGGGGATTCACCAAGGGGCTCCTGGGAACCCCAGCACTGTGCTGAGCCTCAGCAGCAGCATGAACAAGAATCCAATGGCACAGCTCTCTGAAAGCACAAACATCAGCAGTAAAGTGAGGCAAGCAGTGCAGAAAAGGGGCTGATTTTAGCAGAATTTTTAAAAATACAGTCTGTGATGAGAAGCTCCTTTTCCAAAATAAAGAAATCCAGCTGGAAGATGAACATCCCAGCCTCCCTTGAAAAGACTCTCATGCACACATTCAGCACTTCTTCCAAAGCCTCAAAGCAAAGGCAGAGAACGGAGAACAGCTCTCCCTTACCTATTCTTTGTGCCTTTGGGGAAATGATAAAAGCCCTTTAAAATCTGTGTTTCAGCTCCAGCCCACCCTGGGCATGGGAAGCCTCAAAGGGACCCCTTGTGCCCTCTCAACTACCAGAGGAGAGTCCACCCCAACCAGACACATCAGGACAAAGCTCAGCTAGAAGGGGACTGACACTTCCTCCTGTCACTGGTGCTGACTGTCACTCACCTCTTTCCCGTACAAGGTTTGCAGCGTTCCCCACAGCTGAGCCAGCCTTGAGGGTCTGTGCTGCCAAACTCCACCCTGACCCAATCCACCTCCCTTTCCTGCCAAGGACAACTAGGAAAACTTTCCAGTGTTGCCCCTCACGTTGAACATGTTCCACACCTTTGCTCCCACAATCCCATCACTTTTTCCTCTACCCAATCCTCCCCCCAGTCTCCTTTTATGCCCATCTTCACACCTCGTTCCTCCAGCCCCACACTGCCATGGCCTCTCCAGCTTTGCCCAGCTATGCCTCAGCTCTCCAAATGCTCAAATTCCTCCTTAAAATGTCTTTTCCTTACAGTTTTTCAGCAGCAACTCAACCCTTTCTTTGTTGAAACAAAACTGAGTCACTCTGAGAGCAGGAATTGATCCCTACAGCACAAGGGCTGAGCTGATCAGAAACTTCCCAGTGATCTCCATGACAAGAAGTGATGATTGCATGGCGTAAGTGCTTATTAAACAAAGCAATCAACGCTGATGAGAGCAGAAAACAAATTCTGTTTTGTAACAGATGCTCTGGAGGCTCCACAGGTGTATCCCCTTGACAGCCCAAGGGACATTTCCATGCCATATCCACTGTGTCCAGGCAATCTCTGGCAATGGGCAAGCCTGGTGTGCGGGCCATGAGTCACATCACACCGAGGGACCCAGCAGCTCCTGCCTAAATGCTCCTTTCACTTTTCTTCCTTTTCACAGTGCCATGTCCTCCTTACCTGAGCCACTGCTCCCTTCTGCCAGGCTGGGACAGGCAAGAGAAGAGCTCCTGCTGTCTCCCACTAACAGGGAACACAGCAGACACTGCAGGTGCTGTCCAGCTCAGGAGGCTGAAGGGATGGACACTCCCCCATCTCTACCTTTCTGTGGACTGAGACCCCACTCATAAACCCAGCTCTCAGCTTTCTCATTCCCTCCAGATCATGCCCTAAAGGGAGGCTCTATTCACACTGGCTTACTCCACAGAGCAGCTCCTCTCTACCAGCAGCACCCTCACACTCTGGGGGAACAGAAATGCCCTGAAAACTCGGGGTGCAGGCACCTGCCCTCTGCCTCTTGTGCAGCTCAAGTGCCCTTCACCCCTCAAGATAACAAGCACAGCCTGATGCTGATGGTGGCATGCCAATGAGTCATCCCAGAGCTGTGCTGGCTTCTTCCTGGCATGGAAAAAATCCCTAAGCAAGAGCCACACACAGGCTGCTAACAATGAACAGCCTGAGCAATGCCCAGGCAGCAGTACCCACACAGATCTCTGTCCTGGCTCCACAGACATCAGCAAAGGAGCAGGGCAACACAGACCAGAGGTGTGTGAGTAACCCCACACTTCTGATTAAGTACCACCACCACATCCTTCACAGGAAAAAATGGAGCCTTGAACAAGCTTCATGCAGAAAATGACTCGAAGGGAGAAGGATCCAGAGTGTTCACTCCTTCCTTCTTGCCCTACTCCTCCTCCTGCTGTAATGGTTTCCTGTTTTCCAGCTGCTTTGACCCCAGTGAGTCACTGCTCATCTCCAGGTGACCTATATCAGGTTTTTATCTGGAGAAGAGGATGCCAGAGCACCAGCTGCTGCCCAAACCCATGGTCCTCCTGTGTTCCTGACCACTTACTTTCTTGAAATGTTAAGGAGCATGTTACAGGATGACGTAAAAAAAGCCTCAAAAATAAAAAAAAATTATGATAGGAAAGGTTAACATTCAGGATTAATGCTGTAGAGAAAGAACCTCACAAAAGCATGGAACAGGTCACCACCAGAACACAGCAAGGGCTTCAGAAACTCCAATAAGCTACTGTGATGTTATTTTACCTTTTCTTATCCCCTTGCCCCTGTCAACACACAGTTTCTTGACAGGCTGCATCAAAGCTGCGATTTCTTTTAGCTATGGACACGTAGGGTAGGACAGGTCAGTCAGAAGAACACAGACACAAGGAATGTTCATGTGATGAGCCACACAGAAATGCTCTGACAAGACAGCAGCAGGAGCTCCCAGTGCCAGAATAAATTATTGTCTCTGTGACACTAAGCAACAACAACTTACTGCCTGATCTTGTCATTCCTGGGTCCAAACCTGGCTCCAGAAGGCCCCCTCCTGCAGGCAGAAAAGAGCAATCAGGACAGAAGGTACAATGAAAACATGTTTTTAAACCAGACCCAAAGGATACAGAGGAGAGAACCAACGCCTTGTGCACAGAGAATTGTTTTCATACTCCCATCAGTCCCTCCCACGTCTAAGGATCCAAGGGACATCTCACTCTTACAAAAGGTCACACCTATTAATTCATGCTCAAGGCCAAGGCTCTGCAAGAACATCCCAAAGGAATCAAAGGGTTTCATTCCCAAGCCCCCAGCCTCAGAGCTGCAGGCAGGTATGACACTGCATTCCAACTCACAAGAAAAAGTCTTCCTCTTCATCCGAGTCTTCCTCCAACAGGTTCCTCTGCAAACAGAAAAATCATTTCATCAATAAGCAATCACCATTTCACACCCACATTTCCAGCTCTTAGGATGCAGGATTAGCTCTTAGGATTTCAGCTCTGACTGCAGGAAGGCCCTCTCTGCTCAAGGGCCAATCCCCAGCCCTGCACCCAAAATCACCAGATCACCCAGAGACGCCCTGGGCTGTCCCATCCACTCCAGATGTGGAGGATGAGTTTTCTCCACCATCTGATGGCAGCAGGTGTAAGGGATGACCACAAGGGCATAGGGGTCTGGCAGCTCCTCTGTTTCACCCCAAAGGACTCCCCTGGTCTCCCCTTTGCTGATCCACTACACTCCATGAGAGCATCCAAAACCCGATTTTTAAGGGGAACCCCACAATTCCACAGTAGCCTGAATATTCCACACAAAACCACTTCTGCTTAGGGTCAAAAACAATCAGGAGGGGGAGGTGACACACTAAAGCTGTGGGCCCAGGGACCCAGCAGATGGTCCTTGGGTTACCAACAGTTGCTGCTTTCCCGTGTGTGGGTAGCTCTGGGCTCCCACCTGCAAGTCTGATGCTCTGATGGTGCAGCTCACCTACATTTCCATCTACATTTTCTCAACCACCTCAAGCAAACCTGCAACACCGTGCAAGAGTTCCAGCCAGTGCTTCCCTCGAGGGAGGAGCAGCCTGCTGTGGCAGCACGGGCTCTGCTCTCGCTGGCAGCTGTCGGAGCTGCAGCAGCGTTTCCGACCACAGCCCAAAGCGAGCTTCGGCACAGCCTGACCCCAGCAGGCTAAATCCACCTCATCCAAACCAGGCAACTGCTGGGACCTGTACTCAACGCCTGAAAGCGAGGGGACCGCGGTGACAGGAGAAAAAACCAGCTGTAAAGTATAGGGTGGCTTCACTGAGCTCCTTCAGCCAACGTGGGCAGCCGGGCCAGGCCGTGTCCCCGCCAGGCTCTGCGGAAGGGCAGGAGGCTGGGGCACATCGGCATCTCCTGGCCATGGATGCGGCCCCAAGGAGGGGCAACAGGTTCACGAACCAGCCGTACCGGGGCCGGTGTGACACACACGGACAGCCCTCAGCGGCTGAACGGCGCTGTCACGGGCGCCGGGCCGCTGGGCCCCGCGGCTGAGGCAGCGGCGGCACCGAGACGCGGACAGGGCCCCGTACCGCGGGCACCGAGCCCGGCGAGCCCCGCGCAGCCCCGCAGCACAGGCACTCACCCGCTCGCTCTTCACCGAGCCCGTCACCTCGTCGTCGTTCAGGTGCCGCTTGAATTTGGGAGGCATGGCCGGTGTGTGCCGCGGCTCTGTGCCCGGGGAGAGGAGCCTGGAGGGGAGAGCAGGGAGCGCCGGGCAGGGCCAGGACGGGACCCGCCGCCCCCGCGCTCAGCGGGCCGGGCCGGCGGGAAATGGCCGGTGCCGGAGGGCCCGCTCACATCGACCGCTCCGCCCGCCGCGCCGAGCGCCGAGCTGCCGATGGCGGGCGGGGCGGAGACATCACCGGGAAACCGGGAGGGACCAGCCCGAGGCGGGGCGGGGTCGTTCTGGGGCCGGGCGGGACCATCCTGAGGCGGGGCGGGACCAGCCCGAGGCGGGGCCGTTCTGGGGCGGGAGCGGTCTGAGGTGGGGCCGGGGCCGGGGCCGGGTCCAGGGCCGGCGGGTTCGGTTCAGGCCCCGGCCCGGAGCGGCCCCCGTGGGGTTCGGCCCCGGGCCCGCCTGCCCGCCCGCCCCGGCGTCACCCCTGGCACACGGCCTCGGCCAGCGGCCCCGGGGAGGCGGCGGGGCAGTGCTGGTGCCCCCGCAGGCATCTGGAAGGTTCCGGCTCGCCCGCCCCCCGCCGCCCCGACTCTCTTGCTCTATAAATGCGGGCGCCGGTGGCCGGCGCGCTCAGAGGGGGGCGCCGGGGCCATGCTGGGGGTCTGGCTGCTGCTTTGGGGTTCCGCGGCCCTGGGCGGCCGGGCGGACACCGCCTTCCTCCGCCGCGCCCATGACAGCTCCGGGCACTGCACCTACTCCTTCACGGTGGCCAGCCCCATGGAGGACGCCTGCCCCGAGGCTGCCAGCGGCGTGCCCGAGCTGCGCGCCGAGCTGGCCGCCCTCGCCGCCCGCCTGAGTCGGCTGGAGAGCCGGGAGCGAGGAGCGGGGGGCTCGGGGCCGCGGGGAGCCGAGCCGGGGGGCGCACGGGACCCCCAGCAAGCCTCCCGGCTGGAGGCTGCGTACAGCGAGCTGCTGCGGGCCAAGTCCCGGCTGGAGGAGGAGAAGGGGCGGCTGGAGCGGGAGAAAGAGGAGCTGGGCAGGCGGCTGGAGAGCAGCGCCCAGGAGATCACCCGGCTGCGGGCCGCCCGCTGCCCTCCCGGCAGAGAGGGGCCCGGCCGGGACACGCTGCGTGCCCCCGCCAAGGGTAAGTGCCGGGGCCGGGGGCCCTGCGCCTCCCTGCTGCCGGCTCCTTCCCTCCGGCCGCGTCCCCATGTGGCCCCCGTGGTGTGCCCCTGCTGCCCCCCACTCCTGGGGACCCTGGTGGGCTCAGCCGTGCTGGGAGTTCGCAGCCCGTTGCCCCGTACCTCCCTCCCCACCCCGCCTGCCTCGCAGCAGAGGGGGGATGCAGGGTACCGTGCTCATCTGGGCTCTTAGGAGTATCCCCCAAAGAGAACGGTCACAGATGTGCCTCGCTGCAGTGGAGGGGGCACTGGGCTCCTGCCCAAGGCATCGGCATTTCGGGGGGCAGCAGCCTGGCACGGAGGCCCCCGAGGGCGGCAGGGGCAGACAGGCGGTGTGAGGGGCTGGCCGAGCCCCCCGAGGGCGGCAGGGACAGGCGGTGTGAGGGGCTGGCTGAGCCTCCTGAGGGCGGCAGGGGCAGGCGGTGTGAGGGGCTGGCTGAGCCTCCTGAGGGCGGCAGGGACAGGCGGTGTGAGGGGCTGGCTGAACCTCCTGAGGGCGGCAGGGACAGGCGGTGTGAGGGGCTGGCTGAACCCCCCGAGAGCGGCAGGGGCAGGCGGTGCCGGGGCTGGCTGAGCCCCCTCACGCTGTGCCTGGCCCCGCTGCAGCGTCGCGCTGGGAGCCGCAGCCCCTGAGCTACCAGGAGCTGCAGTCGGAGAGGAGCGAGGTTCCCGTGTCCCGGCTGCTGGAGGAGACGGCGCTCGGCCGCCCGGGCAAGGACTCAGGTACGGGCATCGGACCGGCCCCGCGCCCCGCCGCTCCCGAGGGGCTGGCGGTGACCGCTCCGTGTCCCGTCGTGTCCCCGAGCAGGCTGCGGCCAGCTGCTGTGGGTGGGGGAGCCCGTGGTGTTCGGCCGGGCGGACTCCATCGCGGGCAAGTACGGCGTGTGGATGAAGGACCCCGAGCCCGTGCCGCCCTTCACCCGCGACAACACGTGGCGTGTGGACACCGTGGGCACCGAGGTGCGCCAGCTCTTCCAGTACGAGGAGGCCGAGCAGCTGGCCCGGGGCTATCCCGCCAAGGTGCACATCCTGCCGCGGCCCCTGGAGAGCACGGGGGCTGTCATCTACCGCGGCGGGCTCTTCTTCCAGCCCCGCCAGTCCCGCTCCGTGGCCCGCTACGACCTGCGGGGCGAGAGCATCACGGCCGAGAGGGAGATCCCCGGCGCCGGCTACCACGGGCAGTACCCCTACTCCTGGGGGGGCTACACCGACATCGACCTGGCGGTGGATGAGACGGGGCTCTGGGTCATCTACAGCACCGACAAGGCCCGGGGAGCCATCGTCCTCTCCAAGCTGGACCCCGAGACGCTGGAGATCCGTCGGACCTGGGAGACCAACATCCGCAAGCGGGGGGTGGCCAACTCCTTCCTCATCTGCGGCACCCTCTACACCGTCAGCAGCTACTCTGCCCCCAACGCCACCATCAACTTCGCCTACGACACCGCCACGGGCACCAGCCGTGCCCTCAGCATCCCCTTCGAGAACCGCTTCCGCTACCTCAGCATGCTGGACTACAACCCTGCCGAGCGGCAGCTCTTCGCCTGGGACAGCTTCAACATGGTCACCTACCCCGTCCGCCTCTCCCGGCCGTGAGCCCGGGCTGGCGGTGCGCCGCCTCAGCCCCGGGGAGGTCGGTGCGTGCCTTGGCACCCCGCTTCCCTCCCCTTTCCCCCGGGAGCTCCGCCTCACACAGCCTCGGGGGGTGCTGGGGGCCGCACGCTGGCCGGCCACATCGCATTGAGCTCAAGTGCGGCAGTGAGAGATGAGGTACTGCTCCAGAGCCTGGCAGAGCCAGGGAAGTGCCCCTCACCAGCCTCGGTGGGTTTCGGATGGATCCCAGCAGTGCCCAGCCCTGAGCTGCTCCAGCACCTCCATGAGCACCCAGCCTGGCCATGAATGTGGAGCAGGAAGGGCTGTGCAGGAGGATCCTGCCTTAAAATAAACGTGTTTCCCCTAGTTGTGAGCAGCGATCCCCTCTGTGGGGTCAGGGTTTGTTGTTTCCGGGCTCCAGCCCTGCAGAGCTCTCATGCAGATATCCCACATTCTCCACTGGCATCCCACACTCCCAGTGCCCAAGGGCATCCTGGAGCTCAGCCACCTCCAAAACTCATCGAGTAGGCTCAAAAGCAGCAGAAAACCCAGACACACATTGCACAAGCCTTGTTTCATTGAGGGAAAAAAGCAGCCAGGAGAGCAGGGGTGAGGAGCGCTGGCAGAGCACCCTGCAGCTGGGTGGCCTCTCAGTACCCAGCCCTTCCAGCCTTGTGCTTCAGCTTCCCAGGCCATCCCAGGCCAGCAGCTCTCCCCAGCCAGCCCAAACCACGCTGTTTTATCTGTTTATTGTAGAAAGCTTCTAGGAGGAGGCTTCTTTCCCCCTCTGGCACCTGGGGCAGCAGCAACAGCATTCCCCAGGGGCTGCATGGCGTCCTGGCCCAATAAACAGTGCCCAGCACCTCTGCTGCCTCACACCTTGTTTTTCCAAGCCTGTTTTCCAAGGAGTGAGGTGGGCTGGGGCCCCTCTTGGTGCACCTGCAGGCTGGAGGTGCTGGGGAGGGGGAGCTGTAGAAAATGCCGGTTTGGAAGGCAGCTCCTGCCAGCAGTACAGCAGTTATTGGAGCAGTGGAAAAGGACAGGGAACACAGTGGGACACTTGTGATGATCAGGGAGATGCTTCACCCCTCTGCTGTCCTGACACTAACACTGTTGTCTTAAGTGTAGCAGCACTGTATGTTTGCATATCACAATGAAGCATTTGGTTTATCCATCATCTCCAGGTTTTATTTTGGAAAAATACGAGCTGGTTGTAAAAAGCGAGCTGATACATGTGAGGAATGTTTGGGAAGCTGCAGGGGGGAGCCCAGCACAGAGAGAGGAGGCTGAAAGACCCATTCCTGCTCCTGGGCAGGAATCTCACCGGAGCAAGGGCCAGGAACACATCAGTGCTGTCACTGTCACACGCAGAGCTGGGGAGCCCTGGGGCAGGACCTGGTGAGGGCAGGGCCAGCAGTGCCCAGCAAACCTGGCACCAAGGGTGGGGAAAGGCATTTCTGCCCCAAACCAGGGGGGGATGAAAGGCAGCGCTGGTGCAGAGCCCCGGCAGCAGTAGCAGCAGCGCCTCGCTGAGCCCAGACACCGAGGGCAGACAGCTCCGCCCCAAGCCGGGGCCTTTTCAGGCCGGGCGGTGCATCTCTTAATTGCCCGAGAAAACAAAGGAGGACAAGCCAATGTACACAGGATTTCCAGAAAGCTGGGCTGCAGCTGAACAGCGCTGAATACACTGCTTTACTTAACAGGCTTTGGGAAAACAAGCCCTGCCAGCCCACATCCCAGCAAGAAGCCAGCCTGAGCCCAGGGCGTTGCTGGATCTGGCCCCAGTCACATTTCAACCCCCTCTGGCTCTCACCCTGGAGAAAAGTTATGACCTTTTCACAGCCTCAACATTATTAGGGGGAAAAAAAATTGAATTCCCCAAACAAAATTGTTTCCTAATTTCTGTGAGGTTCAGCACAATTATTTCTGATGACCAGAGTCCTAGAAAAGAGATTACAAACCAAATCCCACTCAAATGAAAAAAAAGCAAGAGCTACTCCAGTGTAAATAGCCAGGAGCAAAGTTATCTGATTAAATGTCATAAAATATTCAATCAAGCAGGGTCAATGACTGAAAGCTCCACCTGGCCTCAAGGCAGCTGGCGTGGTTTGGGGTTTTGGAGAGGCACACATCAAACCTGGGTTATTTAGAGGCACAAAATGCCCAAACATTTACTTTAATTAAACTTCTGCAGAAACACTCCCCTTGTTCTGCTCTGAGCACAAAATAGTCCAAAGCCTGGTACATTCCCACAGCTGACTGGGAAATTCCTCTGATTTCCCAATGGAATTATTATTACAGAATTGAACATGAATCCTTTTAGCAGTATAAATATATACCTTGGTATATATTTCTTTAAAAATAGAACACTCTGGTGAATGAGTTCCCATTTTTGGGGTGTCCAGCAGGCTGAAGGCAACCTCAAAACAGGGAAGCATCACCACAACTCAGTTACTTTTATAGCACACTTCTAGATTGAAGCAGTGTCCACATTCACTCAGTGTCCCATGTCCACCCTCCTTCCCAAGCATTTACTGAGCTGTGCTCATACAGATCCTTGTGAAAAAGGTGATTTAACCCAAGTGTGACCTGACCAGAGGTTCCCTCTGCCCATGGCTCCATTTGTGGATTCCAGCACCTTTGATTTACTCCACATTGCTGCAGTTTTACCCTGAACAAAACCAACCTGGGCAGGAAAGGTGTAGAGCCAGCCAGCACCTTCTCCCCAGGCAGGAATTGCTTCCCAGAGAGCAACACCAGAAGTTGCTGGTGTTCGTGGGAAGCAAGTTCCCTCTGGTGGCCAGGGCTCCCTGAACTCCTGCCTGTCCCCTGCTGCTGCCTTGGGAGGCTCCCTGGAACAGAGGCTGGGCACAGTTACAGCAATGAAGTAGGGATTTAATAAAGGAATAAAGTAGGGATTTATTAAAGGAATAAAGTAGGGGTTTATTAAAGGAATAAAGTAGGGGTTTATTAAAGGCCTTCACAGGATACACCCTGGGCAGTACCAGAGCCTGGCCAGGGCTACACCCAGGATGGACCCTGGGTCACGAGTTCTCACACTTTTCTAAGTTTTGGTCCGTTTCCATCTTGGGGTTCATTGTCCAACTCCAGCTCCAGGTGATGCAGTCCCATTTGCTCTCCTCCATTCCCTGTTGTTTGCACTTTTTGGGCCTGAAGCTGCAGTGGTGCCCTTGGTTCTGGGGCTGGAAAAGGATTGTTCTGTGGGACTGAGCTGTGAGGAGAACCTGCCAACACTTTCTATGGAGTTCAGAGTTATAAACTAATGCAGTACAGAATGTGGAAAATAGGAAAGCTCAAACTTAGGGCATCACTGGCTGATGGGACAAGTGGCACCATCCCAGCTCCACCAGCTGGAGATGGAATTCCCAGCAAACACCCCCAGGCTCCTGCTGGGGCAAGTGGTGGCCACGTCCTGCGAGCCCCTGGCTGGACAAGGGCTGGAAGTGCCAGGATACACCAAGGAGCTTCTGGGAGCATTTTCCTTCAGGATCCTCTCCCTGGGAGCACTGCTTGCCTCCTGCAGAATCATGAGAGCAGCCAGGGGCTTTATTTAGAGAATACTTTATTAGTTTCTGTAATCAAACCCATGTAAATAAGACCGTACATATTTCATACAGTGCGTTACCCCTGTACAAATGGAAAAAAAATTAAGTTTAACATTTCTAGACCAATATGGCTGTTAATTTCTGTACAATGCCAACTCACACTACAAGTGGGATACTTTTTTCCAAAGTTGACATCACAGCTAGTTTCCAAAAATTCAAATTATATATATATTTATATAAAAAGATAACCAATAGCGATTCACTAGGCATCAATAGCAGCAACAGCCTTTCCAGCTTCTGCAGTCATTTGAACAAAATTATACACATTAGACTTTCAACTCTTCCTTCCAAAAAACGTAAAAAAAAGAAAAAAAATCCCAGAAAAAACCAGCAAATTCTGCTACTGATGTGGTACCTGGTGCTTTTTATTAGCTTTTTCAATCATTGTCTGGAAAAAAACCTCTAGAATAACATTATTAAAAACAGCTCCAGTATAGCACAGTCACTACTACATATCATAAGCAGGTACAGGATATCTTACATTCACAGAAGTATCATACAGTACTGTCCTACAGCTAGAATACTAGAGGATACAATTAAAAAGGCATTTATTTGACTTGATTCTACTTTCCAGCACACTGTGGGCAAGGAGGTGGTGCGATGCAGCTCTGATATAAAGAATGCACCTTTGAGATAAAACTCTCGTTCATCTGATAAGGTTTCTTTTATTCTCGTGGCACAGTTTAAGTGCTCGTTGCTGTGTTACAGACAGGAACTGGAAACCGTTTAGGGACCACTCGCATCTTATCAAGACAGCTGGACAGGGGTGAACGGAACAAATCTGACTATTGATGCAACGAACCTTCAACTCCAGGGGTGAGAGCCACTGAGGGGGCAGCGGGTGGAGAGGACACAGGTGGCCAAGTAGCTTTTTCATATGGTGATCTAAATACAGTAAATTGTCATCCAAGCAGCAGCAGCCAGCAAAGCACTGCCTTCAGAGGGAAATCCAACACTGCCAGTGTTACTCTGTGTTAGGTTAAGCCTCGTGTGGCAAGTGCGTGGATCCCTCTGTTTATACAAGATAGAAGCTTCTTAAGTCACTAAAAACTTAACACACGTTACTTGGCCCAGCACCATCTTCAGATCTGCATGTTCTCATACTCAGGGGTTTATAAAAAGATAAATAGCAGCTGAAGATCAGAGCCTGAAGAGAATAAGGAGTCATTGTGTCAGCTAGAAATGCCTCCCCACGGCCGCTGCTGCTCCGGGCTGTGGCTTTGGGAAGCGGGCGGGTGCGAGCCAAAGGGGGCACACACGTGTGGCACGTGCACACCCCAAAGCAGCCTTCATGCTGTTAGAGCAGGTGTGACCCCAAGAGCCAGGGCTCAGCTGGCACCACAGCAGCTGGCACCACCTCTGCTGCTGGCACCCAGGCCCCGCGGGGCTGCACAGAGCCCGGCAGGGAGGGCAGGCTGCTCTTCATCCTTCGGGCCACCCATTGACGCTGCTGACACCTCGGCCACCCTCCCCTCTCCCCCTCCACGGGAACACAGCCTCTAAGATTTTGTTTCCTCGGTTTTGATTGCCTGAGGTTTGATTGGTCCAGTTCTGACGGGTTTGGGTGTGGCAGCAGGCGCGGGCGTGGCCTTTTCCTCGCCTTTGTCCTGGCAGACTCCGGCAGAGTCAGCAATTGCCTCGCTGGGCTTGCTCCCGTTCTCCTCCACTTTGGGGGCTTTGCCTCCTATGGGCTTGTTCTGCTGCTGCTGCTCAGAAAAGAATCTCTGGGTGGACTGAAGGACCTCTGCTCTTTGCTTTGCCTTAAGAGAAGGAGAAAGTAAGTTTACTGCAGAGAGGGCATTGGAAGTGGAGTGACTTCACAAGCATTTCCCATATGAAAGGGGAAGGACTGACCACAGTGGCCAGTTTATCCTAGACAGGCAGTGTCCATCCTGCTGCTGCCCTGATGCCACCAGGGCTGGGTGCCTGGCTCCTCAGCAGTAGTTTAACATCATGCCTAGGCTTCCCTTGCTCTTCCTAAACCCTTCCCCAAAAAAAAAGGATCAGGGCCAACAGTGTGAAGTATTACCCAACCTATTCTCATGCCACTGCTACTGCAGAGCTGTACAAGCAGGAGCACTGCTGACAGCAGCTCAGCTGCTCACAGGTCAGACAGCAGCAGAGGAGCTGTGCCCGCACAACCCACCTGGGCCCACTCCAGCTGTCCCTGCTGCCCTTGGGAGCACAGGGCTCTCCCTCCCTCCCAGCAGCACAGCCTGAGCACCCCCTTCCCTCCCGTGGCTCTGGGCACAGACTGAGCCTGCACTGGGCTGAAATGAACCAGTCAGAACTGTGCTCTGAGTGAGCTGAAGCCTGATCTGCCTCCTGCTCTGAGCGATCCCAGGCAGCACAAAGTGCCTGCCTGCCTTCCTTCCCTCCTCTGAGTCCTACCAGCAACCCTGACCTGCACCTGTGCAATTCCCTCTGTGACACCTTCCAGTTACAGATTTGATACTGATCAGGCACTTCAGAGCAAGCACTTCTCTGTCCTGCCCAGACTGCAGAGACTCATCAAGAGTTCAATCATTCAGAAGTTGAACAATAAAGCCCAGTGCACTCAAACACCTTTTTATTTTAAATTAGAAAGGAATACCTTAACACAAGGAACCCCAACTACAATACAGGCACTAAACCTCCCTGTACCACTCTGAATATTTTCTGCTTTTTTACAAGAAACAGGGCTGGGACACACACACACACAACAGGGAGACAAAACAGCAGAAGTCTGAACAAGAGGCCTTGGTTCTCCTGCTTTGTAGCTGCTCCAAGTAAGTCAAGCAGCAACAGAACAGAAAACAAACCTGTGAACTCTCGTTTGCAGCACTGCAGCAACAGCCTGATTTCACTGGAGCCACAGGGACACCTGAAACCTTCTGCCCAAATTTCAGCCATGCTCTGAGGTTAAGGCTGGATAACCAAGCATGGCAGAGTAACTCTCACTGCTCTCAGCAGTGTTTGCAGGAGACTGAAGACACCAGAGCTGTGTCAGTATTTGCTCTGACTGGCTACACTCACTGCACACTCAGGACAATCTGTTAACCTGGTTAGCATCTACAGGCTGCATAAACAGCTGGTAGGAAATGGACCAACCACCTGGAATGGAAGGGTTAATCACTCCTCCCCCAGCCAGGCACAACCAGAACAACTCTGTCCTGCTCTGACACCTCAGTGCACAGGTTCCAGGAATGGCAGCAGAGGAAGGAGCCCCTGAGCACCTTTGTTCAAGCAACCTTTCTGCAGCAGACAGGCTCAGTGTCCAGCAGTGTCCCCACACCATGTCCCACCCTGCACTCTGCCCTGGAAGAAGAGTTTGCCTCCAACTGAAGGGTCCTAAAGTGCTGTAACAAGTTAGGGTGACTGTCATCCCCTGCTACTGAAATGCAGCCCCCTGTCCTGCATTCTAGCACAGAAAATTCACCACAGGCACTTCAAACCACAGGGAAAGATTCTCCAGAGTGCCCAAGGAGCGGGGTGGCTGCAGCAGGAGGAGCTGGGGGTGAAGGGACAGCTAAGAGCCAGATGTGCAGCCCCACTGCTCATTCCTGACTCCTCACTCTGCCTTGGGCAGCAGTGGCTCCTCCACAGCTGCTGACCACGAGACTGCTTGATACAGGAACTCCCTATAAATATTTCAGTATAAAACTCTTACTAAAAAAAAAAAAACAGGGCTCAGAGAAAGTCTGTTAAGAGCCTGGGCAGCTGTCAGACTGAACTGCTGTTCACATCCTGACCTTCACATCTCATTGAGCTTCCAGCACAGCCTGGGCCTGAGTGCCTCTGATCCACAGAGACCTCTGGCCACACGTGGTGCCCGAGGGGGGCTCATGAGGCCTGTGCTCACCTGAGATGGCATCTGACCATGCAGAACCCCCAGCCTTCAGCCCTGCCTTGGATGGGCTGGGTGGCCTCAGGGATCCTTTCCAACCTGAGCTGCTCCTTCCATACTTGAGGGCTGCAAATCTGCTTTGTCTTTACATGTGTACAATATGCACTGGGACCCTTCTGAGAACACACAGCTGCTCCCCTTCCCCTGTTTCTGCAGGATGAGGTGCATTACAGCTCCTGGGGAAGCCACAGCACCATCTGTTCTACATCATTCACAACTTGCACAGAACTCAAAATTAAACACCACAAAATCAGCACTACTTGTAAGCAAGATCACAGAGGTAATTTTTTGCTTTGATCTTGGTTTCTTACACCATTTCATTTTAAGGATTCCATTTTGTATCTCCCCATGACAGAGGCTGAGGAGACAGGGTTGAGTCAGAGCCACCAGGTGACACAGAGGAACAAATCTGTTTGCAGGAAGGGAAGCCCCCAGTCACCTACCTGTGGTGCAAACTGTGCAGGAAAGGGCTGTGTCATTCTCACAGCTGCAGCTGCTGACTGGAACTGCTTCTGGTACACAATGCTGTTCATTTTATTGGACTGATTGTTAGGACTTGTAGAACTGGCCCTAAAGGAAAGAACTCCAGTTAAAATCAACTGCTTTCATTCAGAGAATGTTTCTGCCCCTAGTTACAACTTAACTAGAAATTCAGCACTGGAGGGGGGAAGAATGAATCTCTGAATTAAAAAAAAAAGTGTGAAACTTTTTCTATATGAAGCTCAAAAAACCTCAGAACTTCAGAATTCAAAGAGAAAGCATAATCAGAAATATTAAGGCTATGAAGAGGTTCCAGGACACGTCTGTATGAAAGAGCCCTTTCCTCCAAGCACTCATGACACAAACACTGATGTCAGATTTGTGATGTTTGTGATTTTAGATGTAGTTTCCATCCCTGCTATCTTATGTTCCTTTGCAGTCACTCTTTGCTCTCTCATGGCAAGTTCAGGGCTTGTCCCAGCAGGCAGTGAACATGCAGCTGCTTCTACTCTGACCTGCTGCTGTCCTGTGTTTGAAACTGCACTTGAACAGATTTCAAGAATTCACAGAAAATGCTCTCCCTGTTTTATCTGGCTGAGAACGTGACCCTCCACTAAAACCTCCAAGGTGTTCAATCACCAGGAATTACATGAAGCTTGACTGATTATCTGTCAGGGGAAGGGCAGCAAACAGCCCTCAAAGAGAAAAGAGTGAAAAAGAAGAAAAAGAAGAAAGAGTGGAGAGCCTTCTCCAGGAAACAGAGCTTGCCTTGCAGAGGGTGTGGGTGATGCACTTTGCACACTGGCAAAATGAGCAGAGGGGCACCTGTGCCAGAGGCACCAGCTAAGCTCCACACATCAATATTTTTGTAAGCTTAAAGCAGTCTGTTTTGTTTATTAGTTTCACTTGTGAGTAGCTTACAGACCTGGCAACAACACTTACTCCTCTAACAGAACTGTTGCCACAATTGCCGTCTAAGCCTTTAAGTGTTTTTTACTTTGAACCCCACAATTCAGATAAACTCTTACAGTTTTATCCCAAACCACATCTTCCCTGCCACTTCTCGTTTCTTCATTTACCCAAAAAAGTACTTTCCACCTTTTATTTCAGAGCCATTTCCCTCTGTTTAATACAGCAGATGTGCTGACCTACTGGAATGCTGCTCATGAGCTCCGATCAAAGTGTGTCTCATTTATCAGTGGCCCCTCAGCTCATACCTTCCAGAAAAGGCTGCTCATGCATGACTAGGTACATTTTCTAGCTCTGGTTTTAAGGAATTTGGAGCAGAAGGGAGATTTACCGGAAGGGACTGGAGGTTGGGGTCGTGCTCCTGCCAGTAACTGGTGGTGTTCCAGGTTTAACATCAATGCCACCTCCAAAGGCCTTCAGGTCCATTTCTGATATCTGGAAAACACAGCAATTGACATGTTAATTCTAATTAAAAAAATTCCATTTGCTAAGCAGCTGTTAGCTTACCTCAATGAAAAGAGGTCACTTAAGTGGAGATGAAAGCCTGACTGCAGAACAGCCTCTTATAATTAGGACAGGCCCAGCACCACAAGCACCTCTGTGTACAATTTTCCTGCCCTATCTGGCACTTGCAGCAATGGTACTGGCTTTCTAACTTGCTCCTCCTGCATAATGACAGGGGGTTTGAGAGTCATTTCATCTATTTGGCCCTAAAAAAAAGAAAAAAAATATGTTTTGGAGTTGAGATCTCCTTCTCCAAGACTCTCATCTCAGGTACCACACGAAAATATTCAGAAATAATCCTGAAAAACGCTGAGGAGAAGAATACCACCAAATAGTCCAGGTCTATAAAAACAAACAAAGCCAAAGCACAGTAAAAATGGAGCTGTCAATCATGCAAAACAATCTCCAGACTAACTGGAGCAGTGACTCTTGAATGCTATTTTGCAGATACACTCAACAGAATAAATTAGTCTTTGGGACAGTGTATTTCCACACATGGCCATGAAGCATAACAGCAACAATAAATCACTTAGAAATGAGAGGCTGCTTTAAGCTGACTTTCTTTAGCAGCAACATGATGGGAATCTCAGAGCAGGGCAGGAAAGTCATCCAAGGCCAGCATCCCACTGTAGCTCTTCCCTCATTTTTTGCTGAAATGAGCAATCATTTTCCAGTGACAACTGCAGCAACAAACATGCTGCTGCTTGCAAAATGGGCTCCTAACAACTGCCAGGCTCAAAAGATTTGGCCAGATCCCACGAAACTGGAAAACTGCACGGTGCAAAAACCACCATACACACTTCTGAGGGTGAGGAGATGCAAACTTCATCTAGCTGGTCTGGAATTCTGGTTGCCATTACTGTCCAAGACGTGGAATTAACATCCGAGATTTTTCTTATCGCAGCTTAAATGACTGGGACTGTGGGGTTATTTTGTATTCACAAGCACCCTAAAATGGAGGCCAGAAGCTGCAGGGATCTCAGGTCTCCCAGGTGGGAGGACCCTGCTGGTGCTGCCAGCCAGCTGAGCTGTGTCCATGTCCAGGGTGTCACCCAGTGCTCACCTGGAAGCGAACTGCAACTGCCGAGTGCTGCACACTATCCGAGAATCCCCGGTGCCTGTAAAGCTGGGATTCCATCTAAGACAAGAGACCTTGTGATTGGAAGCCAGCTCCACACATCCCCTCATCAGCAATTACCTTAGCAGCTTCACATAAAGGAGAGGACAGAATGCCCACCATGATACAGCAGTTTCTTGCACTGTTTTAGTGGTATTTCCTTCCTAGAGCTGTCGCTCAGTTTTCCTGAGCTGCAAGACCAGACTTTTCTTTTTCAATTACAGAAAGATCCTGTCTTGCAGACAATGCTACATTCTTAATGTGCACCATGCTGTGCTGCTCAGGAAGGTAGACCCCCAGCAATAATTACAGAGTTCAATTCTTAAGGTCATGGCTGATACAGAGTCCACTGGAGCCCCTAAAACTCCCCATTTTGCACTGGAAACCCCTGAGCCTAAAGAGCCTGCTCTGGTTTGAATCCAGAAGCAAAGCAACCAACTCAAAAGCAGGCCCAGAATCTGCCACCAGCCCTGACAGAGTCCTGCTGCTCCCCTGGTGCTCTAACAACATCTCAGTACTGTTTTCCACATGGCTTCTGCATGAAATCCCCTACTAGTCCATGATGTCTCTATCAAACCAAGTATTCCTGCAGTGCAAATGGAGCAGCACCAAGTTAGCTACAAAACCTCAGCTAAATGCACAGCGCCAGTCACTCAGGCATTAACCCTGAGTGGCTTTTTCATCTTTTAAAGCTGAGGCAGATTTTTAAGATGCAAGCAGTCAGCATGAGTTGCTGTGCTGGTTACACAAACCAAACAGCAGCTGTGCTTCACAGTGATTTGTGTCCTGCAGCTGTGGCAGTGCTGTTACCTTCCCAGTTGCAGCAATCATGCTGTGCTGAGTTCCTGCTGGGATCAATCCTCTGAAGGGCTGCGTCACCTGGGCAGGCCTGCTCAGGTTCTGAGCCTGAGCCTGTGGTGGGGTGTGCTGCAGGGGAGGCTGCAGGGACTGGGGCAGGGCTATCAGTGGCTGGGCTGTGGATCCAAAGTTGGGCAGGGAAATCTGGGATCCTGGCAAAGGTACTGTCACCTGCAGAAAGAGCACAAAATCACCAGTAACAGAGACACAAAGGCCATTGTGTCACTGTCATTGCTAGCTCTAGTTCAGCTTTATCCCTTAATGAGTTCATTTATTTAACCAGAGAGCTGCAAGCAAATAAGTGCATTTATTGCTCAGTTTGCCTTTATAATCAGCTCTAATGGCATTTGGGTCTTTGCTATTCAGAAACAAAGGTGCGTGAGATCTCCTGCCTCCAACATCATTCAACATCATTTCACTGTGTGACAGGGAAATTTAATTCAATTCAGAAAACAAAAGCAGTTCTGGCACAGGTAGGGATGGGACAGGACTGCCTTATTTGTTTATTTCAAATTATTCTACTCAAAGGACACTGGGATAAAAACGAGATTTTACTTTCCAAGAGTTCCAACAATCAGCACTTTGAGCTTAAAAACAGTGTCAAAAATACACAGCCTGTCCCTTGCTTGCATTTACCACTGTGCTGTGGGTAAATGCACAAAACCAGCAGAGAGTGGTTGTGACAAACGTGGAAATACAACAGCAGTGACCTGACTGGCAGGAGTTACTGCATGCCTTGGTCTCACAATCCACTACCTGCAAAATCATATCCCAAGGGTGACAAGGAGAATGATGAGAGACTCCCAAATGTGAAAGGCTTACAAGGATTCTGCTCTGAAGGGTGACAGATTAAAATCAGAGAGACAGCCAGAACTGAACACACTGAAAGTAGCAACTCTTCTAAAAGGTCCCTAAATCTGCGCTAGATTTCCAACAGACAACATCCAATCTTTTACAACTCTTCTAGATTTCTGTCTTGGCAGCTTTTCCAGTGTCGGAGGTAGGCTACTATAATAAATCAATCCATCCCAAGTTTGCTTCTGGAAGCCATTTCAATTAAAAAAAAACCAACCAGAAGATGGAAACCACTAGACAGTATCCTGTAAATATGACAGAATGCTTCCATAGAACAGTTTAGCAGTTCTTTCACAAAAGAGTGAAAAAGCCCTCAAATCAGTGGAGTTATTTTACTGACCTGCCTGATCACCTATCTGCTGACTTCCCAGCTATTTTCTGTGAGCACTCCTGGGCTCCAGCTCAGTTAGAACTGGTATTAACAATTAGGCTGCACTGAGCACCTGGACTTTGCCTCTCTCTCTCTCCCCACCACTCCTGGTATCTGCTTCCATAAAGGCATCACGTGCCTCAGTCAATTAGCACTGTGCCAATTAAGTATCTGCCCATCACTGATAAATGAACTATTCAAGGGAAGAATGCCAGGGACAAATATCAACATGACCTGCAGGCCATCCAACCTCTGGGCCACTCAGTCTTCCTTCACTATTAACATTCCAGTTTTATTTTGGAAGAATCAGAGGCTGTCTCAGCCCTCCCCTCTGTTCCCACCCCACAGACACCACCAAGCACGACATGCCTTTAGGAAGAATACAATGCAGGAAATTTACCATGCCATAGTTTACCTGCTGCAGAGCACTGGGAGACTGTGCAGTGTTGTAGAAATTGCTCTGGCCAGGCTGCTGAACCTGCCCAGAGTAGAGGTTTGAAGCCTGAGTGAGGGTAGCTCTGGCCTAGGAAGGGAAGAGAAGAGACATCTCCCATCAGGAGCATTCAGGAGAGCAGCTCTGGGGCAGCAAGCACTGCCACAGAAAGCCCAGCAAGGGAAGCTGATAAATGTGAAGGTTTCACTTCGTGATAAAGCTCTCATCTGCAGCTGGTGCAACAGCCCTTTATCACCATTGAGAGAATTTAAATCTGAAGCTCAAATTAATGACAGAAGCACAAGCAGCCCTGTAATTTGGGGAACAAGCCTCAATTCAGAGATTATGCTAATATACATTTATTAAACAGAAAGAACATTCTCCTCCAAGTATCTGAAGTTTGCTGCCACCCAAACTGAGCAAGACCTGATGTCCTGCAGCAGCCCAGGGCAGAAGGGCTGCAGGGAGCATTTCCTACCTGCAGGATGTGTGTGTCAATGAGCTGAGAGCCCCCCAGGCCTGAAGCCTGCCCAAGCTGGTGCTCGTACAGGATGGGAATAGGCTGAGTGTTGGAGGTCTGCTGGAATGCCAGGCTGGACTGGGCCTTGGCCAGCTCCTGGTGCTGCACTGCTGGGAAGTTGTGTAAGGCTGTGCCAGACAGAACCACTGGGGATGGCTGAGACAAACCACTCTGCATGAAAGCTTGCTGGGATCTGCAAGAGATTCAAGTGGCATTCAGAAAAATTCTGACACAGCTCAACAATGAAATGCCAAAAATGAAGAGCACAGTCTATATTCTATAAACAAAATTAGGATGTTTAGCTCTACTGAACACATTTTCACCTGAGAAAGGAAGATTTTTTTAATTTATTCTGCACACAACAAAGTAACAGCTGCTACTAAAGGCCACAGGAGAAAACAATGAGGCTTCTTACTAAAATCTTAAATCACAATTAGCTATTTAGATGTTCATGCTGCAATAATTTTTGGATAATTAGCTGTAACACAGAAAAACTGCCAGTTTTTAGTTCCTGTGCTCCAAGGTGGGATGGGAAAGCACCTGTGAGTAGCCCCACTTAGTCACTAAGGGAAATGCTTGGTTCTCTTCACTCCACAGAGCTCCACAGTCCAACTTCTACTACAGTTTTAATCACTGGATGCTGACCATGGTAGCTTCCAAATGAATATTTTGATTTNACCCTCCCAGGATGGTATCACTCAATACACTGCAGCAAGGACCCCGCACTGCTGCTTTCCTGCATAATTCACAGCCACCTCATGGTGATTCTCAGGAGAGCCCCCAAGTGTGGCACAAAGCATTTGACCATGCAGGTGAAATTGTCCATCTCAGCAGCAGCAAAGCACAGCAAGCACAGCACACAGGTTTAGCCCATCAGAAATACTTATCTGAACATCCTCACTAGGAACTTGGTGAGTGGCCACCTTCAGCCTGAAGAATCAAGAGTTTTTAAATAACTGCTCCTCTGAAAGCTCTTGAGCTCAGAGGAGAGTGTTTCTGATGTGAAACGCCTTTTACTTTCCCTGGTGCTGGTGTGAGCTTTGCTCTGCACCCACCCCTCACTGCAGAACACTGGAAAAACTCTTCCACACTGGATGCAAAGGATTGGCTTCAATGGAGCCAAATTTTTTTCCCAAGTTGTTTTTTAGCTCACTTTTAACTTTTGGTTGTAATGTTTTAAACCAGCAACCTGTACATCTCCAAGTTTCTCCTCTGCACATTTTCTATGTGGGAGAAACACTCCCACTGTTAAAACCCCATTAATGCCATGTTTGTGTGTGATCAGATTTATTTAATCTGGACCACATGCCAGCCTGATTGTGTTTTTGCAATTAGCCAACTGTTTGCAACAGCTTTTGTCAGCTGTAGTAGGACAATCAATATTTGGTCCCACAAAGTCAGCCAAGCACCAAAGTCAGGATACAAATGTGGTTAATTAAACCCTCTGTGGCCTCAGCCTTCTACACTGCAACAAGCAGACTGAACTACAGCCCATGCAAAACCCTCTCATTAAACTTCCAAAGCAGCTTTCTCAAAGTGGAACTAACAACATTTGTCAGAATCACCCTGCTGTGGAGCAGCTTTCCTAGGAAGGGCAAGGGAGCTTTGAGAGGCTCACAGTGGAAGTCTGTCTGTCTGTCAGGGCCATTGCAGAGATACTGGTGCTACTGTCACCTTCTGCAGCAAATAAAACATTCTGAAACATCCCCTGCAGCCCCTCACACATCTGCAATGAGGTTTTTACTACCTAGGAGCTCAAACTGGAATTTCAGTGTTTCAAGACCCCAGTGTTGGTTTGATTAAAAAACATTGCTGAACTAAAGGGACAGACATTTTCTGTTCTCTTACTATGACAGACTGATACTCTCAGCTCTTTAGCCTGGTTTCTAAAGATACAAATATCATGCATCATTTTTTAACCCAGATTTCACAACTACATCTGTACAAGGCAGACTATCTGCATACAGAGTTCTCAGACAAAAAAAATTTGGGGAAGACAGGAAGATGAGGCAGCTATGGAGCACACATCACCAGTCTGCAGGGAACCAAATTCAATAATTCTGACACTAAAACCCCAAAGAAATGTGCATATGCTGCCTACCTGTAAGGTTGTAAGGAGGAATTGAACAGCTCTTGGGCTTGTGAAACAGCTGGTGCTGCTCCTAAACTCAGCTGAGCTTGATGCTGTCCCTGCAGGGGTGCATAGATGGGGATGGGGATCTGCTGAACTGAAGCAGGCTGCAGAGAAGAGAAAACATTAAAATTAAGTTAGAAAGGAGAGAAAATATTAAAATTAAGCGAGAAAAGCTACAGCTGAATGTGTGTGAGCATTTGTGCAGCATTATGAAAAGTAAAATAAGAATGTCAAATCCCCAAGGCTGCACTGCTGCTCTCATGAAAATTACTTTCTAGTTGAATTTTGTATTTTTCCTCACAACCAACCAGCAGAAACTGAGTGAAATATTCAGATCTGCATATAAAACAACTGTTTGAGATTGCACAGGATTTTGTATGACAGAAGTTGAGTAAGCCTGCACTCACATGGCCACAGAAACACCTCACAGGAATAGAAATTTTCCCATATATTTTTGAGTAAAAGCTTGTTCTTCTCAACTTCCATGGCAAACAATCAAGCACTGCCTGCGTGCACCAGAACACACAGCAAGGGCAGGCATGATTTCATTTTTTGCAGTCCTTAGTCTCACTCTCCACTGCCTCATCAAATCATTAGTGGAACTTTGAAGGCAACAGGCAGATGGAGGGGAACAAGGTGAATGAGGAGCCCCCAGATACCTGAGAAAGGCCTGGCTGGAAGCCTTGCTGCTGGGCCAGGGAAGGTGGTGCCAGCCGGGCGTGCTGAGTGTTGAACAGGTGACTGGTGTCCATGTAGAACGCTGGGATTTGAGCTGCAGCACCTCAGGAAAAGCAATACAATTAGCACCTGATTTTAGTACCTGATTCCCAACACCACCCCTCTAGAAAGGTTTTCATCAAGAATTAGAGATGTCAGTCCTTCCCCCTGTAACAGCTCCAGAGGGCCTGGCAGAAGGAGCAGCACTGCAAAGCTCTGGCTGCCTCAAAAGCTTTGGTACCTTTTCCAACTCACCCCCAGAATCTATCAGTCTTGCACAGGTATCATTAATCCCACACAATTTTGGAGGGATGAACAACAGATTCTGGGCAAAAAAGGCATTTGGGTGAAGAAGGGTAAGAATGTGTTACACTGTCATGTAATTTAACTGGATTATTAACTAGATGTAGGATTTTCCTTAAAGAAAATTGTCACAACTCTCAACTACTGTAGCATTTTAACAAAGAAAACGAAATCACTCCTGGTCTTAAATAGCAATTTACAATTCTGCAACAGAAAACTGGTACATTAAGAGACTCAAACTTACTTTCTTCAACAATCTATACAGCACTACCTTTGTACTTCCTGGTAAAGCAGTGCAGATTTACAGTAAGACAATTAGTGATTCTGAGTACAGAACACTCTTTATCATTCTGTCTTTACTGCAGAGCAAAACCAGAACCAAATTAAACTCTCCAGCTTCAAATTTAAAAAAAAAGCAGTTGTGTGGCTTCTCAGGCACAAACAGCATTACCTGCTGCAGACTGGGACACATAGACCTGGGGACTCTGCTGCTGCTGGGCAATGAGGGATGGCATGCAGCTCAGCTGGGAGAAGTGGCTGGCAGAAGCCAGGCTGCTTGTCTGCAGCTGCTGGGGCTTCACTTTGCAGATGTTGGGAGGGTCTGAGGTGCTTGCAGTCTTCGTACTCAGGGAGGAGGTTGTGTATGTTCCAGCTCCTAGGAGGAGAGAAGCCAGGGATGCAACAATCAAAGACATTTCAGAGCTCATCACTCAGAGGTCAAAGTTTTGGGGCAGCTCTGTGAGCACAGAACTGGTGAAGAACACTGAAACCTGATGCAGCTGTTTCCAGCAACACAAGAAAAACACGGGGCCAGCTCTGTGGAGCTCCCTGTGGAAGTGCTGCAACCCAACCCTGCTCCACCTCCCTCCTCAGGCACAGCCGCACACAGAGCTACTGAAGGAGGCAGCTGGGTCAGCTCTTCAACAAAATACTGCAACCCACAGTGGTTGTGCCTCTCAGGGAGATACATTTTAATATTCCAAGGGATGGAGACTTAACCAGATTTAGCATCTTTTATTTGCTGCCAAGAACCAAGGTGGTAAACCAAGCACTGGTTGTGAAGAGCAGCTGGACATTTGCTCTGCCTTTTGCCAATAGGTTTTGATATGAATTCTTGAAGCTTTAACTTAAAAAGCAAGAGTACAAATAGAGTAAAACATCAGAATTATGCTCCGCCGCAAAATCTACATGCTTGCCTCTATTTGACTGAACAAAATTAAACCAGAGACAAGAGAAGTTTACCTCCTCCTTAGGCAGAGAGTAGTTTAATGTTATTTTCAGGTGACTGAAGTGGAACAGGTGAAGTCAGTTAACAGGTTATTTGGGAAGTTGCTGCTCAGATCTGACATTCCATTTCTAGCACAAACCTTTTGTTAGCTTTGCAATAAACAATTCCAACAGGAATTAAATCCAAACATAAGCAAGGAACAACACAAGGGGACACCACTGCTTTGACATGAGTTACCTGAGAGGGATGTTGTAGGGGTAACCGAGGCCACAGGAATAGGAGGCATTGATGCACTTGAGAAAGAGCTGTAGGTGCCACTGCTCGGCCCAGTGTTGCTGCTGCTGCTGCTGCTGCCACCAGCAATGGGAGATGCTGCTGAGGTCACTGGTGAGCTCTTCTCCCCCATGTTTGGGGAATTCTCCCATGCTTTGCGTGCAGACTCCATCTATTTAAAAGAAAAAAAAATGTCCTCATCTATTAGGAAGTTTCAAGCAGTCTCTGTTCCTCTTTTAACAGTTCTTTTTAGTGAAAAGGCAATTGGGGCTTCATGCCAGCCTCTTTTGGAAGTCGCTGTCATCGTGCAACTCTGTTCATGCAAAAAGCAAACAGCCTCAAGTTGGAGCTGCTCATCTGCTCCAACTGCACATGAGCACAGTTCATCATCTTACAGCCAATGCTCAGGAGAGAATTCACTCATACTAATTTGGCTTGGTTTTGTTTGACATGAAGAGCAAAGACACAGTGAGCAAAAGAAAGGGAAAGCCCTCTCTAAATATCTCCATCAAGTCCTTTACTTCCAGGTTACTTGGGCCATTTCAATGAAGCAGCCCTTTGCTTTCTTGGTCCATCAGCCACTTTGAGTGACCACCAAGGACACCCACTGCACACTTCAGTGACCACGAAGCAGTCAAGTTTGGATTTCCAAAGCAACTCCTGCTCAAGAAGCAGCCGCAAGCTCACACAGCTTGTGTATGCTCCTTTATGTTAAAGCTAAACAATGCTTCATGCTCCTCTTTATCTGTAATTATGAGCTTATGTCTTGCACAGCAAGGGAGATGAAACTTTCAATATTATACACACAGTTATCTTCCCCCAAAAGTGGAAACAACCATTGTTTTACTGCAGCCAATAAAATCTAATTCTTGCTACATTAGCCAGATGATGCAAAATCGAAATTGAGACACTTCTGAGGGTCCAATGAACAAGAAATATTAATGTTTAGACTACACTCACTAATTGGTCCATGGACTTCTGCACAACCTTCAGGTGTCTCCAGTGGAAACAAGTTTAGCTAGCAGAGCTGAAATTGCTCACAGTCAGTTTTTCAAGGCCAGGTGCTGCCTTTAGTGGTGGATATTAAGGGGCAAATATATCCTCACCACACAGCTGCCCTCACTGCCTGCTCCAGAGAGCCCCCCTAGCTCAGTCTCTCAAAGCCACACTTGTCACCCTGCCCTGCTTGACATGAGTTAGGCAGAGTCTGGACAGACCAAACACGGCTCAGGTTATTTGTCTAGATGCTTCAGAAATGATAAAAAAGCAGAGCAGTATCAAAAGAAGGGGGTCACAGGTGAACAACACACACCCATGTGGAAAATGAGGTTCTGGATTCCTGAAGAGAATAAAGGGGGAGGAGGGAAACTCAGTTACACATTAAATCCTTTGGGGCAAGTCACCTCTTTTCATTTCTGAGATCATCTTCCCCAGCAATCACTCACTGTTTCCCCTCCACAGCATTCTCCTCCAAACTGGTTCTGATTCTTACACACAAGGCAAGTTAATCCATCATTGATGTGCTGGAAATGATTTTGTTTAGGCACTGAGACAAAGTGAGTAAGTACCTGTGACTGTCAGGCTAGAGAAGGTGTAGAAGGTTCTATGTTCACTGGTTTTCAGCATGTCCTGCAGAAACTACTGAGAGCAAAAGCTACACACTGCATTTTGTCACACCTAGAGCATATCACAGAGTCCTCAAGTTTTCTTTTGGAAAGCCTCTTAGCAATATCTAACTTTTATAAGCTAGAGAAAAAGATGCAAAGATGCAAGAGAGATTGATACTCTAGGAATGCCTATTCAGCACCATCTACAGACCAGATATGGAGGAATAAGAGGCTCTAAACTGAGACTGGGGACAGTGTTGTAGTTTCACTGCTCAGTTAGGGAGAAAGGAGGGCAACAAGGAGGAGATCATGGCTGCCTGAGGCTTCTCTTCATCACTGATCCACTGGGGCCCTCACACTGCAGAACAGTCCTGCCCATGTTACCCAAAACCTCCACTGGAGACAAACCCCAGTGTGCCTTTCCCTAAATACACCAAAGCCTCAATGGCTGGAAAAACAAAGTTCAAACGTGTCAGTTTCTTGACCAGATGCCTACAGAGGAATTTTAGATGAAACCTTGGACACGCAGAGGGCCAAGCAGCTCAGTTTGAGATTGCTTTGGACTTTCTTCTGCTCAGCTCCTTACCTACAATAGCCCTATGAGCAAAGAGGATGACTGAGTAAAGGTGTCTTTAGCAAAGTTACTCCAAGGAAACAAGATCTCAACCAGGAGCACCTCACAGCCCCACTGAAGAATGATGCCAAGCAGTGGGAGCAATTGTGGCCAAGTCTCTTCCCAGACAGCTTTCTGTGACAGGGGATGGAGGGAAGAGCAGGTGCAAGGATTGATCCTTTCTGCAGGCAGAACCTGGACATTTTGTTCTTTTAAGAAAATGAAGGAAATGCTTTCCTCTCTCCTGCTGCAGAAGTACCCTTGGAAAGATGCAAGGGCTGCACTGGAAGAGGATGACAAAGAGCAGAGCTGGGCCTGCTGGGACAGTGACAGTCTCAGAGTGTGCTTCAGAACAAGCCTGCTGCCTTCTGTGTTTGTGAAAAGGAGGCAGAGCTCCAGTGGCTGCAATGAAGAAATCAGGGACAAAGCTGCTTCCAAACAGCTTTCCATCCAGATTTCAGTCAGAGGGTTCTTCAAGACAGCCTCAAAACTTGGATCTTTGACCTATTTTGTTACAACACATCCAAAAATCTATCACCCACTGAGAAATCACTGGCACCACAAGAGCAGGAAAAGAAATGCAGGATGAATGACACAGACACCACAGTTTGCTCTGTAACTGGGCACTGTCCCATACTCTGAGGTAACTTTGAGCCCTACCTGCGTGACACAGGACTGCACCTCCAGCTGCCAAACAGTCAGAGACTATTTCAGAACACTTTCAGACGCCAGAAAGTCATGTCAGGATAACTGATTACACAAGAATGTACCAGAAACCCAGTTTTTTTTTT